>JBCJKH010047889.1:5942-18606 GCA_039877255.1 Loriculus beryllinus | reverse complement strand
ACCCAAGGTTACAACTGGAAGTTAGGTGCTCAGCTTAATAGCCTTCCTCCCAGGGTTTTAAAATCACCAATGTAACTAGCAATTAAATGAAATAAACTGTATTTATAGAGTGGATAAATTAGCTTAAGAGCTTCTTGAAACTTTAGTCTGATTTTTCAAAGTGGTGAATATTATTAAATAACATTCTATTTTAAAAATCAAATATTTACAAGGAACCCTAATTTTGGTAAGTACTTTGAAAAATGCCAGCCAAATTTCTTACTTGAGATTTCTCTTGAAATGCTATTTATGAGAATACATCCTAAAAGAAAAATCTAAAAGTATTTCCTACGAACATCAAAGCTTGTTAGTTAGAGGTCTTGCGCCCAAAGGATTACATTTCCTCCTATTTCCAGAGCCACTTAATTTCAACTCAACCTCTCAGGAACCAGCTCTAAAGTTTGTCATTCTGGCTGTCTATAGTGTGAAAAATGTAACTGCCTAACTGCTACAGGTCTAGCAAAATACCATGGTGATGTGTGATATAAATGGCTGCTGAATCTTTCTACAGGTCTTTATGTCTAATTTGTGGCAAATACAAAAGTTATTGTTGCAGCAAGCAAGCATTTTCAAGAAGTCTGTGATACACATCACAGTCTGAATGAAAAGAAACCTACAGAAATGTGGAACAAGAACAAAACCAGAAAGTTGTTGAAGTGGTTTTATATTACTGTTTCAATGAGACTGAAGTGTCAATACACTGTCCTTAAAAGGGAATGCTAGAATGAAGATAGTTTCAGTTAGCCAGCTCCCTAGTGGGGGAGCATGCCTTTGCATTTCTGTTTTCTATTTGAGAATTGCTTGATGGTTTTGTGGTTTGTTTTTTTTTTCCATCTTGGCTTCAAACTTGACACACTAAACAAAGACTGAAAGCCAGGAGGCATTTCTCACCAATTAAATAAATTTTTATCAAAATACTTAAGCCATGTTAACAATGTTACTTTGGATTATTTGCAGAATACATGGCACTGCTTAGTAAAAAAATGATTAGGATGGTGATTTAAGCTAGAAAGTCAAAGAAGTTCATAAATTGACAGGGTCAGCTCAGGTCTTCATCACTACTGACAGATCAGTGCAGCTGCTGAAGGACAAAGTTCTACTGAAGCAAACTCAGAAGTTCCATTTTGCATGTTTACCGGAGTAACTATTAGGGATATGACCACCCTTTTTCTATGGTGTCTGGATCCTTTTACAAAGTTATTTTTGCACGGTACTCTGTGATGCGTGTCCTTGCTGTCTCACACAACAGTGTGCATACATTTTGGTGACCTCTGAAAAATACTGAGCATCCACATGGAAAAAGGAAGAAAAAGAAGTAGTAAGGTGAATATTAGCTAGAACACCCCATTTCACTTCTCAAAAAGATTCTGGCATCTCGTCCCTATATGAATGATATGCAATAGTATTTTTAAAACGTTAAAGAAAATACCTGAGGGGTCAGTGGGCCCTTACATTCTATACTCAGAAAATCCATTCAGATCATCCATGCTATAAACTCTGCATTGTCTTCATGAAAGCCTGAGCACAGTCTTATTGTTAAGCTCTCTAACATTCTGCTTGCCAAGCATGCAAACTCCTTAAGAATTCCTACCACTGGTATACTCCACAGTATAACCACAGGATATTTCACATTCTGATACAGCCACTCCAAAACATAGGCACAAACACTTGATGATAACTATGGCTCCGCTTCCAGAAAAGCAAACAGCTATTAATAGAGATTCTTCAGCCATCCTAAGAATACAAGACATCTTCATTAATAGTAAACAGAAATATGGTCAAAGATTCAACCAAAGAATACAAAACCAACAGTGGTATATGGACCCATATGTAAGACTCAATTATAAATTAAACTAGCAAACCTTTACAGATTAAAAATCTATCCATTATGCTATTCTGTCTTTTGCAAAATTATGATTTAATTTTTCATTATAAAATCTATATTAGACAATATACTGAAGACCAGCCTTATTAATGTGTTTCAGTACAGATGGCTATTTTCGGGGTTGGATTTTGAGGCCTTTGGTTTCTGGTTTTAATTCCAATCAAAAATCAAATTAAGGACAAAAACATGCTAAGCACATTTAAACTGAATCTGGAGTTTACCTATCCCTTTGCTTTTTGTTGACTAATTGCAGATTTAGACTCTTTAAAAGTCTCACTAGCAGTTTAAGACATCAGACTTTAAACACACATGTCAAACTAAATATCACAGAATCCTTCAGAGATGTACAAGTCATGTAATCGTACTTGTGCTAAAATGTTACAAATTCCATCCAGATTTTTTTTTTTTTTTTTAACATAAGACAGATGGAAGCAAAACAAAACACCATCCTGGTCTTTAAAGGAAAGTGTGTCACTTAACACTCCCTATAATAACTCAAAAATAGAGGGATGTCATGTTCTGTTTATAAAGGTAAAGTATATCACAGTATATTCACTCTCAGAAGGCTTGTAAAACCTCTCAGGGTACCATAAGATAAGAACAAATCCAAGTAAGTGAGCTTTTTATCTTCTACTGCAGTTGATCTTTCAATCACACAGATTTCTTGCCCTTGGTTTCTCCAATAGTTTATTGGCCAGGCTGCTCAACGATTTGGCCCTCCACAGTTCAGGACTACAGGCTCTTCCAATTTGGTCGTCCACCTTTAAAAGCTTTGTTTGAGGTTTTGTACGCTTCACCCTTGGCAGTCATGTTATTATAAAGACATAATTTTCCACAAAAATGATAAAATCCAGGAAAACCAAACAAATAAAACAGCCCATATTTCAAAGTCCTTATCCACTTCAATTTTATTCTCAAAGTTAGCTAAACCTCTATCAAAGTTAGCAAAACCTTCATATTCTCTTGATATGAGAATTTTTCTCCAGATGTTGCAGAAAAGAACTGAGAACTCTATTTCCCTGCCTTTTATGGCTCTTTAGAAGTGGAGGTGTCCCCAGTACTCCAGCTTTTAACTTCTGTCTGCCTCCTTAAAAAGCCACAATGACTGTGAATTGCTACTCCATCCTTCCTCATACTGGAATAAATCTAAAATTAATTAGCAACACTTTTTCTGCTACACATACACTGACTGCCTTTAAATTGTCATGAATCAGCCTTTCTATAGTTTTGGTGACTGGTTTTGAGGCATAGCTACTTGAGAAGTCTCACATCTAGGCCTAGATTAATTCTGTAAGGCTGAAGAATGCGTTCTGCCTCTCTCTGCTTTCAGCTAAAAAAAAAAAAAATAAAAATGTTCTTACTTGTCAGCTGTATGAACTTGCTTTTTTTGCTTGAAATACACAGCATAAGCTTTGCATGACCTCATATAAGACTTTTCAAACAAAAAAATACACTAAATATTTTTCAGGGAATAACATTTTCTCATTTTTTGCAATCAGAGATTATAATACCCAGATAGAGGAAATGGCAGTATTTTTCTTTCCATACAATATTAACATATTCAGGTATTTAGCTTTCACACCTCTTGGTCTAAAATCACTTAAAATCAAGAGTGAATTCTTCGATTCACATGAATGCTTGGTAGCATGGTAAATACTGTGAAAACCATTTACTGAAGGATCTTGTAAATGGATAATCCTAGTTTCACACTTTTTAAAGCAAATTCTAAAATAATGGAAAAACACCGCCTTCCAAAGGCATGCCTTTCAAATGTCACACCTGCTTTTAAGCAGCTGTTTTAGCACATAGCTGCTCAAAGTACCTTGTACTGGAATGTGTAAGCTGAGGTAAAACTTGGAAGAGTACCCATTTCAAATACACTTGTGAAAATACGTTACTATGCACAAAATAAACTAACTGCTCCTGAGTTTAAGGACAGAAAAAATAACTTCTGCAACTGCACTGCTGATCATGCTTTTGCATTCCTATGCTAGACAGTTAAACTTATCAGTCCTTAATACATTTATTTCACATTATATTTAACAGTGTTTTGCAAAAGTCCTTCTGAATTGGAAAGTCCAAAAAAAGCTGATAATACACAGGCACTGCCTTCTAACATATATTCTAGAAACACAGGTGATAAAAACATGTTCTTCTGAGACACTACATATCATCTTAAGGTCTGATTTCTTCCAACCCTGAGAATCAGATGGGCTGATTGAGTATTTTCATTCAATATTTGATTCAATCTATAACTCAAAGTAAGATTTTTGAAGAAAATGGTTCAAAACTTTCCTTTCTTTCACTATGAACATATAGGAAATGGGTCAGCGAATCCAATAACTTTATTTTTCTTATAAAAGAGACTCAGAATCACACACAGGAACTTGGAAAGAATTGTGAGCACACAGTAAGTAAATTTAAATAAACTCTGTCTTTCTACAGCATAAACTAAATTCTAACAGTGATGATTTATGAAAGATGGAATTCAGATCACACTACCACTTGTCTTTTCTATACATACTCAACTTTTTTTCCTCCTGTAAATTGGTTTCTATTGAGATTTGTTTAATATGAAAATCATAGCAAGCAACATTGCAAAATTCATAAAGATGATCTTAGGACAAGAGTAGTACCAGGGGTAAAACTGAGGTCTGAAGGAGCCAGCCACAGTAGAGAAAAGACAAAAATGTTCGACTAAATACCACCCAAATTAGTGGACCCCAAAATTGCTTCAGATTTTAGAAGCTAAATGTTACAATGGCACCCAAATGGCTTCTCTAATTTGTTGTGATTAGCTGGAAAATAGCAGAGGCCAGGGAAATTAATTACAGCTTTGCCACAATAATTGTAAAATTTAAACTCTATAGGTGAATTTCATTAACTTAAATATGGGGAATTTCGTTGTTGTTCTGACATACCACAACTGAAAAAGCAGGCAAGTGTGAACAACTACTGAAACAATTACTGCATTTTCAGAGCTAGGATAGCTAGACAGACATTAGCTCTCTGACAGTAATATAATGTACACTGGAAATTAAATAAAATGGCAGATTAACATTCCAGTGAAACCAAGAAAAGCAATGATCAATAGATAAGTTAAAGTTCCTTCAATGTTTTGACTTATCGCTCTTTCTTGTTATCCTAACCTTATGTTTCACAATTTCTGGCATGAGAGAATAACTTTTGATTACTAACAACTCTATTTCTAATCAAACTAGTTCTATTCAGTGAAGCTAAGTTTGAAATTCCAGAGCATGAAATTTAACTTCCTAAAATTATGCAGTTCTCAAATTATATCCTCCGCAGGATGAAAAATAACTAGTTGAGTAAGAGTGTCCATAATTTTTGAAGCAGTTTCAACACACAAAGATAAAATTAATCATAGATTGTTTTCAGATGCTAGTTGGAAGCTTAAAGGCTACTTTATAGATCATGGAGATGGGAAATAAGAACTGATATGATAGAAATTGAAACATCTTAAAATCTTATGGTATAGCATGTCATCTGTTACCTTTTAACAGTTTCGGTAGAGTACATAGTTTATAGGTAGCAAAATTTACATATTCTTACAGTTTGCCAGTATTTAAATATTCTGAGGGGGAAGAGAGTGAAAAGTATGTAAGGTGAGCTGTGATAAAATCTATAGGAAAGGTAAAATGAAAAAAATAACACAGAGAAAAGCAGTAGAAGAGACAGACCTGAGTTTCTTCTCCTCGATGATTCCACTTCTTCTGTGATCACATCGTGTAATGTACAGACATAGACAAAGGAGATGGGCGTGAGAGGATGTATTCAGAAGGTTAAAACTGACACTGAGGGAAAGGGCCAAAAGTTGGTTTAGAGAGAAGTCTGCAGAGTAGAGTTAGTAAATGGGGAAAAAATAACACAGACACCAGAAGAAAAAAGAAAGCTGAGGAAGAAGTGGTTAAATTACTGTTGTTGAAAAAGAATAGTAAAGACAGGGTTAGTATAGGAGCTGAGGAAACAATAAAAGTTATAACTGACAGCAAAGTCAATCCTTGCAATGAAGCTGAAGAAAAAGCTGTATAGTAAAAGGTATGTTAACTAGCATAAACACTTTTGTCCATGACTATTCAACTTTTTGGAATGTCATCTACTTGAAAGCAAGAATCCTTTTTTTCTTTCAAGTGTTGAACATTCACTTTAATGTCATCAATGAGAAGTCTTATTAGTAGACTTTCAAATTGTTAAATTCTTGTAATTTATGCTAAACTAAACATCACATATCCAAAATGGAAAACAATTTGGTTTGGGTTGTTTTTCAAAAGTATATACAAGCTCAGGAATTTCAGAATCCACATAACACACTCTGGAAAGGACTGCATTATTGTAACACTCCACCAACAGCAGACCAAAATACAGAACGTGAGAAAAGCAAATACATAGCCATTAACTCTCATGGTCAATTCAGCAGATACTTTTTCAGAACCAAATGTCATCCTCATCTCACGTGAGTCTAGATTACTGCAAATGCATGCAAGTTAAACACCAAAGCAACTATCTCATTACTTACTTTATTACCTCACATTCAGAAACACACTGCCATTTCAGACATGGAGAACATCTGAGAGACAGTGTCATTCTCTGCACTGAATATCTATTTGCAGCAGAAGAATAGGAAGAATTCATCTTGAAAAGCAGTAATAATTACAAAGAACTGTGAAGCTACCACCACTAACAGAACAAATGCATTTTTCCAAAAAATCATCAGAAATAAAAAATAAAAATATAACTTTAAGCCTAGATCTAATTTCAACTTGTTCATGATTCATTAATATTGCAGATGTTAGATTAAGAGTTCTAGAAAAGTTCATGCACCACAAAAATATCCTATAATTTTATCCACATCTTACAGTCAATATCAAGATACCATTAAAAATGAAAAATGAGAATAGGCAACATAAGGCAACTAAATGAAAGTCAACACTAAACTATATCTGATAACCACTGTGTTCTGTAGTTAAACAATTTTATTCTATAGCTGGCAGATTATAATATTCACCTACTATCAAATGCCAAAACTGTACCAAAACTTTGTTGTAAACACAAGCAGTTTGTAACATACGTATTTAGAATGCAGTTTTAGGCAATTAAATTTTATTACAGAACGCACATATTTAAGTGCTATATATGAGATATGTAATATGAAAGCACAGCTGCTGGCAATTCTGACAACAGATGTTAAGTATTCACATGTTAAATAAAAGTAATGATGTATAAATGTCTTTTTATAGGGGAGAGGACAATGACTCTATAGGATGAAATACAAATAAGCATATACAGAGAGCTACTTCTTCCTGGTGTATTCAGCCTGAATTCATATAGCGTATACTATAATTGATAGAACTGTTACGTAAATAAATCATCATCACCATCAAAACCCAGCTACAGTACTTATAATTTTCTGAAAATGTTTTCCTTACCTATTCCCCTGAAGTGAACACTCCTATTTCAAAACCAGTTATTAGAAAGTCTTTATCATGACCCTCTCATCCTTATTTACTATTTTTAATAACCATAGCATATTATGCATAGCCTTGAGACATGTACTGCATGAAGATAAATCCTTCTCAAGAAATTTTCAAAGGCTGTTGGAATCACATTATTTCCAAATTAGGAATATGCCTGGTATGGTAATGGAAAGCACTCTAATAGTGTCAGTGGTGCTCAGCACAGTCACAACTGAAAAACTGGGAAGATACATTTGAACATTTTAGAATCAAATGACTAGTATTTGGCTGAATATCTGTCACATGTACCAATATTAAAAAAAAAAATCTAAAACTCTCATAGACAGTATTTATGAAAAAAAATACACATCAAAGTGAAAACAAAAAGAATTTTTAAGTTCCAAATATTTTTCAGCTTTACGTTTTTACTGATGAAATATATTAGCAGAATAATCTTAGAATCATAGAATAGTTAGGGTTGGAAAGGACCTTAACATCATCTAGCTCCAACCCTCCGCCATGGGCAGGGACACCTCACACTAAGGCATGCCACCCAAGGCTTGGTCAAACCTGGCCTTGAACACTGTAATTATAATAGCAGTCAGAGAGTAAAATAAAAGATAATATACATCCAACTGATAACTCTTGAGATAAATGACTTAATATTTTTACATTAAATATTGCAAATATTAATGAATTAGTAGAAGTATCAGCATGGCAATGCATCGATTTCTTTCATTTAATAATGATAAGAAGAAAGTACTAACACACTGATTAATATAGACACAACAGCACTTATGTGAATCATGCCATAAATACCAAACCACAGTTTGAAAATTTTGTGGCTATGTAGCTTGTAATCCTCCAAAATAGATCTTTGTTGATACAAACACATTCAAATCTCAGAAAAAAAAAAAATCACTAAATGAAATTCCATTAAATTTACATCATGTCAATTTATTGTATCTCTTTCCATGCATTTATTATTAGCATTTATTTGATTTAATTTTTCATCGTGATGTACAGGAGTAGTATGCATAAGTTTATTATACAGAGATTTAGAAATAAATGGGACTCTCAATAAATAAGCTTATGAAGTAAATGAAAATCAGGTATCTTACTGTAAGTCTGAACAAAACAAAAAAGTACTATCTATTTCATCATGCTTTGATGCAGAACTTCTCATTGTAAGTAATGTGACTTATTAAAGAGAAGTATTTAGGAACTTAAGTTTTTTTATAAAAATGCAAACCTGCCAATCTGAAATTCCAGAAGCAACACAGGATAAATAGATGTAAATTAATTACTCTTACTTTCCCCAAGGCTTTTCTCAAATTCAGTTTTCTCCTTAGAAGCAATGATCTTTTGCTGTATACATGGTCTTGGAAATTTCCAAAACTAGCTAAAGGTGATTTCTTTATTCTAAACTGTAAATCCACGCAAACAAAATTTCAGCTCTATACTGGACAGATGCTGACATTTTTCCTCAAAAGTACAAGCAGAAGACTAACTAGAACAAAGAAAATACAGGGAAGACAGAAGTAAAGCATACAATATTGCAATTATGTAACACGTTATACATAATATACTCTCTACAGAATATACTCTAGGCAAAGGCAGCAAGAATAAAGAAAATGCAAGTTATTCATACTGAAAGATAAGGATAGAGAAGGTAGAAAACAACATACAAGAAGAAATCCTAAACATTCTCAGCAGCATGAACTCTATAAATCAAATGAAACAATGTAGACAGCATTACTTTTTCATAAGTCTCAAGATAAACTAAACAAGGAATTCAGAGAGAGAGGTTTTGTGACTTTGTTTCTCTGAATAAAGTTCACATTATAATTTTATAAGGGGAAAAAAGGCAACATAGTAATATTTCAAAATATTAATGCCATACAGTTATGTTTGGGATCTGAAATACCATAAATACTGAAAAGATAATAAATCTCACTTAGAAGATGATTTAGGTAGCCAAACATAAACATTACTTTAGAAAAGATACCTAACATCCTGAATACAAATACACCCTCTACTGTCAATAAAGTAAAGGATCTTAAATCAAACAACTCTAAAGTTGTAGTTAGGTAGTTCTAAAACTATTCTCATCCTAATGATGTCAAGAACTTTCACCATCTACAGAATTAGGTTGTCCAGGAGATCACATATTTAAGACTGCAGAAATAGTTTCCAAAACACAAAAATGCAGTAGAAAGGATATATATAAAAAGGTTTAGACATTTTCAAGCCACTGGTAAATTATGGTAATATCCTGAATTAATGCAATTTGGCTACAGCACTGAAATGCGATATTTGACTGCCCTATTCACACTGTGCAAGTCCCATCCAGAGAGTCTCCTTTTCTCTCTGGAACCCAATTGTTTGTTACTTTAATCCAGACTAGGCATATTGTCTTTCAAAGTGGCACAGGGAAAAAATGAAAGCCAACTTTAAAATATGCTAATACATGAGAGGACCATCTGTTTTATTAATACTATTTATTAATCTTAAGATGAGTCCCTGGAAAGCGTGCTAATACTCATTTGTTTACAAGAAAGCAATTATTCATGACATATGTTCAATCTACTTCACTTCTCACTTTTCACAGGTTAAAAAATTCTCATAGATTCAACATGTCTCTTTTTGTAAATTTTACCCACTTCAAAATTCCACGGCATGGTCCTAAGATCTTGTTTTGTACCTTCTTCCCCAGACAGCACACTGAAAGTTATGTCAGGGCCATGGACTTTTTATTCCTCCCTTTCCCAATCTATTTCTTTTGAAATCTGTTCTACTGCCCAGTAAGTTTTCATCTTCAACAAACATGAACTACTCCGTGACTCCACTCTGCTCCTCTCCATTTCACAAGCTGGTAATTTTATACTAACTGACTTCTTTAAAACTGTAAATTCCATTTATCCAGTGCTCATGAGGTTATTTATATGAAATTCTAGTGTGTTCTCTGCTCTCTGTGTCCTGTCATTACTTTGTTTTTTCTAGCCTCATTCACTCCTTGTTTCTTACCATATCTCACTTTTTATAATTTTCAAACAATTGCACTTTCAATTCTTATTACAAACTTCTTTTAAAATAACCATGACTTTGTTTTGA
Source organism: Loriculus beryllinus (assembly GCA_039877255.1). NCBI lineage: Eukaryota > Metazoa > Chordata > Aves > Psittaciformes > Psittacidae > Loriculus > Loriculus beryllinus. The sequence continues at coordinate 8,094 of JBCJKH010047889.1, read as the reverse complement.
TTTTTTTATATATATTTTACTACTTCAGCTGATTCCATGGCAATAGATAACCTACAAAATTATATTCACACTAAAATTATTCCGGAAAGGCTTTGTCTATGTAGTCAAGGAATACTACCCAGGAGAGAAAGAGACATATATGTTCCATGGATAAAACAAGCCTTCAAATTGAAAGCCAATTTATGTATATATAAAGATTTACCATCTGTAATCACCCACTGCTTTTTTTTTTTTTTTTTCTGATATACTTAACCTACTATTGTCCTTTAAAAATTTAATTTTATATTAAAGAAATATGACTTTCCCCCAAATAATTACAAGGGCACTCCATTTTTCACTTCACTACACTTTGAGATGCATAAATCCATTTCAACTATTCTGTCTCTTTTTGGTCAATCATCGTAAAATATGTCAGCACTTTCCCATTGTTCTCTTCTTCAACTATTGCTGAGAAATGAGAAATGTCTGAGCAAAGGTTAGATATTTGATAATAATGCAATCTTTCCAACCGGTAACAATAATTAAACTATTACAGGATGGTTTCCAGGCAATAACCATCAAATCTAATATCTCCATGTAGAAAGAACAAGTGAAAACCAATAGTGTTTCCTTTGCTACCTCATAAAGATAGCTTTTGCATTACCTGTATCAAAGAATTGATAGAATTAAGTATCACTGCCTTGATATCCTAAACTATGGGGTTTTTTCCCCTTTAAACAACTCTGATGTGTTAAAGAGTCTAGTGATGATACTAATCATTGCTTTTTAAGAAAACCAGTATCTTGCCTAATCTTATCTTTGCCAGTACAGAACACATTCCGCATCCACAGACTACTTCTTTCCAACTTCTTTACATAAGGCCTCATATATCCAAATGCAAAACCATGTGGAAATGTTTCCATGCTGTGCTGCTTTTTTTTTCCTTTTGGCTTTTTTTTAATTCACTGGCCAAGTAAATGTAATTAGAGGATTAGAATTTTATTCACTTTCTTTTATATGCCAGCTATTAGAGCTCAACAGGCAGGGGTGCTGAAAATAGAAATGCTTAATAATATCAGACAGGAACAAATAACTACTCCACATGCTCTTTGATGTGGTGGTGTCCCAATAATGCAGTAGTCTCTGACAGAGTACTAACACTGGAAGGGCACACACATTCAAGATACGGCTTGAATTTTGATGCTATGCTTACCTAAGATTCTACAACTTTACTCTTCCAATCCTTCAAAATCTTTTCATTAATACAATTGACTCTGTAAAATATGAACAACGGTTTTGCAAATTTCTTCAGAATTTATAGATTACAGGCACTGCTAAGAAAATATTTTGATTTCTGATATTCAGGTTCACAACTTTATCAGAATCTTCTATTGAAAACCCTGAAACATAAGAACAATTTTCCTACTTTATTTAATGTCCTTACATTGTCCACCAACAAATTTGCTGATCTCTTTTCTAGTCATGCATATTTCTTGAATATTAACACTTCACATGATTCAGTATTGCTGTTATTTTTTCTGTTATTTGGAATTGATTTTATTATATATTTATGTTTTCATCTACAACCTGCTCATAGCTCAGTTCTTCACTCAAGGTATTTATGTAATCAGTATCTATTTTTTTTTTCTCACAGATTTTGTTAGCTGTAATACTGCCATGCCTATTTCCATGTGACTGTTTAGGTTAACTTCTTAACAGACAAAGTGAACGTAAAAACAGGACAAGCTCCCATAACAGCTATAGCAGAAAAATCCTTGTTTGGAAAGGCAATCAAAACAGGGCAACAGCAACATGAGGTACCTGTATTCCTGCTTCCTTCTCTCTGCAGACTGACAGTTGCAACCAGGAATTAACCTGTATTAGTTTCACCTAGCTGCTTTCTCTACAACATTTAAACATTTACAGCATTCTTCAAATTAAAGCACAAAACCAACAAGGTGCTTGGTGACAGCCAGCATGGCTTCACTAAGGGGAAATCCTGCCTGAGAAATTTGGTGGCTTTCTATGATGGGGCTACGGAACTGATGGACAGGGGTAGAGCAGTTGACGTCATCTACCTGGACTTGTGCAAAGCATTTGACACTGTCCCACACGACATCCTTGTCTCTAAATTGGAGAGACATCAATTTGATAGGTGGACCACTCGGTGGAT
>JBCJKH010047888.1:20340-35776 GCA_039877255.1 Loriculus beryllinus | reverse complement strand
ATGGTGATGTACAACCGCAGAAATCACCGCAGCTTCTGATGCAAAGGTAACCTCCCAAGCTGGATACACTGGCATGTATGACGGAGTCAAGTGGTGTTAGAGCTTGGTCCAAGCACCATTAAGGCCCCTCTCCTGAGCTGCTGGTGTCTTCTCAACCACAGGTACCCGTGTGGCTTTGGAGCCAAGGAGGAATTCATTTTCCTGGGGGTATTTGTTAAAGGTTCCATAGCACTGCGATGAAAAACACTGCAGATTTGTCAACGTGGCCCTGGCAAGACATCTCATAGGAAAACACCATTTTTCCTCTCTCTTCAAGGATCTCACACTTTTTATTCCTCCCATATCCACGCAAGTCAAGGGTCAGACTTGCGATGAAGAAGAAACACCTTCCTCACGCCTTCCAAGAGGTTTTCATCACTGAAGATGCACTGCAAATAAACCTTGTTTCCTCTCGCAGCTGCGGGTTTTATGTTCTGGGCTGAAGAGATAAACTAACTCCCTACTTGCAACAGAGAGCATTTGTGGCATTTATTTCCAACCCTCTCCCTGCACACACCCACCCTGGCATGACAAATAAGAGCTTGTAATTCTCTGTGAGGCATGCTTTATGGGAAGCAATGCATTTTCCTGTCCAAGCAGCTAAATATTATGTAGCTCGGTGGCTGATACGAGGTTCGGGCAGTATATTCCCTGGCAGAGTTGCCACGATTTTCCAATTCACTGAGCTAATACGGGATGATTAAGAGAACTCTTCCTTACTGGCTTCTCCTGTAATTTTTCCCCCTGCACCATGTAATTGATTCCCAATTTACTTCTGCACAACTGGGTTTGTTTCTCCCTTCTCCATATAGGTCTATTTTCCTTCTTGCGCAGCCGTGGTGACCATGGTCCACAGGGAAGGTTCAGGGAGCACGTTTGTGTGTGTATCTCAGTCCTGGTTCACTGTTCTCAAAGCTGGGAAACCTGGAGATTATCATCTAGTTCTGCTGTGACCTGAACTCTTTTAAGCCATTTTTCACCAAAGCACACATTGTCCAGGAGGGACGGGTATGCTGCAGATGACCCTCAGCATCTGAGACATGATTCTTACTTGTACCCAGGACAGTATTGAGGACTTGGATTGAGGTTAGTCTTGTACTGAGGACTTGGATTGAGGTTAGCCAGCTCCCAGGTGGTGATCTGTGTTGACCACCTTGCACTGCTTTGTTTAAAATACACCCAGGTCCACAAGTCCAAGGGCTCTGTAAATAACACTGTTTCAGTGGGATTTATTGGCATGTTTACCTCCCTCTATATCCTCATGCAATCTCTGATGCTGATACTGGTATTTAAATAGCCAATATCATCGTCTTCATGTAATTTGGATGCTATCCTGCAGTTAACAGGTTATAATACAGCTATTTTGCAGTGCAGATACAGTCCTGTCCGTCACCCTGGGAAATTAGGTATGCCAGCTCCTACATATATTGTGTAACAGCCCATCTCAAAATGTATTGGTGTTTCTCTGCTCTTCATCATTGTCTTCCCACTCCGTTGGTGGTGGTACCGGTGTCACTGACCCAGCATGAGCTGGTTACAGTTTTGCTTCTTGTCTCAGCAGGGCATAAGGAGTGTAACAGAAGTATAAGCATGCCGAAGAATTAGGAGACTGTTAACAGGGTTTTTTTGCTTGTGGGAGAGAAAGCGTTAAATACAGAGACATTGTTCTGAGTTCCAGAAAAGGCAGAATTAACAAAGGTACTTTCTGTTTTTATTTGGGAGCGCAGAAGAGATGCGTCATGCAGGGGAATCAGGTAGCTTGATTCTCCTGTGGCTTTTATTCACTCACTGAATTTACTAGGGGATGCAGAGTGCAAGTAACTGAAGGGCAGGCTACTCATACAGTGTAAATCGATGTGGTAACACAGCGTAGGTATAAACTCCCTTTTGTACTATAGGAGCGGGATAATATTCAACACCAGAGGTAATGGCAGCTACATAACAATTGAGATAGAGAACACCATAATATTACCAATATAGTCTTGATGACTATCACTGAATTCTAAAGACACATTATTCTCTTTTTTGCATTTTATGACTGTGCTCCTGTTTATGCTGTTTCTGCTATGTGATGAGAACACTGGTTAGAGAAGAGAGGAGGAAGAAACAGGGGTAATCACTGGCCTAGGGATAAGTACAGGACACCACTTGTAATTGAGCAAGGATAAAGACAAAGGCAGACCAAGGCAAAGCATTTCAAATAGGGGTAGAAGAATATTAATGCACTTGTACATAGAGAAATTCTGGTCACATGAACAAGAAATCACAGAAGACATAGATTTCCCTGGGCCTTCCTTAGGTTACCTGTTCCTCTGTTCCTCTGGCAACACCCAGGATACACTGTCCTGGCAATAGCAGTAAATCCTTTGAAATTGCAAACACAGAACCAGTGAGCAAAATCACAGTTTTCCTGGTAGGGGTTGTGTTTGCCTGTGAATGGATGATTGTTGACCAGCAGTTCTTCTGCACACAAAGTGGCCAAAGGCAAAGGTGGTGGGAAGAAAGCAGAATATTAAGTTAGGAGAGCCCTTAAGCATATAAATTACTGCAGTGTTGTAACTGTGTCCCAGCAAAGCTATCAGGATGAAAACTGGGACACCTGCTAAAACCCATGTTACACTGATGCTCCCGATGTTTACCACAGTTTGGAAGGGACCTGAAGTCCAAGACGAGAGTAATCCCAGCAGAGGATTAACTTCAGCATAGGCAGAGAGGGACAATGGAGCAGCAGGAGCCTGTTTGGGGAGGTCTCAGTGGTGCTCACAAGTTGTTTCTGGCTTGAGTTGCTCCGCGCTGGGTGGGAGCTCAGCTTCATCTAATGCAGACCCAGAGGTGACAGCACTTAAGGGACCTTGAGCAGGACCCTGGCAGCCATCCCATGCAATGAATGGCCATGACAGCCTATTACCCAGTGATTTTGCTTCAAGGCTTCAGCTAATATAAGAGCAATTTATCTGTGCTGTAGTCTGTCCTTGCACATAAAGCATCATCTGCCCCTGCTATGAGATTGGAGACAAGATCTCTTACATAAAGGCCTGAAATCTAGATAGAAGCCAAAGTGAATCCCTGGTTGACTCATGAGGGGCTCTGGCTTTTCAGTAGTAATTAGTTTAGTCATACTTGGCTCTGGGGATGCAAATTGCACCTCTTCATTGAATTTGTAGCTCCGTCTCCCTGTTGGCCCCCAGATATGGTCATCACTTATTAATTAGAGCACAGCATTTCTCTTGTCTCCAAAGGCACCAGCCTTTGGCAGATAGCAGACTGTGGCTCTGCTATCAAACCAGTTTGTGATGGGAGATTAGGTTGGGTTGGAGCTTCAGGTACTATGAAGGAAAGCTTAATGTGTTTGTTCTACATGTACAGTTAACTTTCCCACAGCACAATGCCATAGGCCTTTAATTCCTGAATATAGTCAAGAATCTTTGGCTTTGCATCCCACAAAAGGGGTTGTGTGGTGCTTTTGCCCCATTCTGGGATTATAACTTGAAAGATGAGACAGGTGGCACATGGTGGGCCAATATACTGGAAGAAAGAAATGGGCTTTCTAATACACAAGGAACATACCCAGTTTCCTCTAGAATAAAGAGGATTGCTGCATTTTTGCCCTATCCTGACCGCACAGAGAAGCAGCTCATTTCTGTCAGCTAGAAGCCATGAGAAAGCGAAGAGAGGAAGACAAAAAGGGACAACAAACCACTATTGAAGGGGTTTCTAACAAAAAGAGGGAGGAGAAAAGTCTTTTCTGTCGTTGGTGTCGTGCCATGTTAGCAGCATCATAGCTCTAACAGGATTCAGGAAAGTAGAAGACAAAGATAGCAAAAGAAATGAATCTCAGTCAAGATGGGCTATGATCATTAAGTGAATTTTAACCTAGCCTGAAGCTATGCACTGCAAACATCTTAAAACATAACCTCTCTGTGACCTTGAAAGAGTTTTTTTCCTGTTTAAAAATAAAATTCAGAAGGGGAAAAAGGAGAAAATTGATAGAATAAGTGTTCCAGACTTTAAACACAGATATTATTGAACACAGCAAACATTAATCTTTCTCAATCCCTCATGCATTTTCTCATGAAAAAACCTTATCAACTGTTCCATCGTATTTGCATTTGGGAGAGTGGCTGTCAGGCAGCTACGGCACTAGATTAAGCACCAAGGTTTACAAGCCTTGGTATAGGCAGAATGAAATGAAGGCCCAGGTTTAGGGGCTGTGATATTACCTATTTGGAATGCAGATCCATGTGCTGCATTGCTTGCAAACACCTCAAAGCTAAAAATAGGAACATTTCTTTCACAGCTGGCATGCAGGAAGAATCTGAGTGGGGCCATTACAGAGTGTCATGGGTATATGTCTCCTTTGGTTAGCTGTACATGACCAACTGGCATCAGTGACAGAAGTAATGAGCAGCATCAGGTACTTTGGAGGACCATGAAGAACAGAGTTGGCCCAGAGCCTACAGCTATTGTATGTGAGATCTGAGAAGACAAATTGAATCTCAGAGGTGCTCCTGTTGGAAGCATAATGTTAGGCAGGGAGCACATGGCCTCTGAGCACCATGGGGAAAGAAAAACTTTAGCTACCTCCATCCCTTCTGATAGGAATTTTAGTTTAGGGTAAGTACCTGGCAAGCGTGCTCAGAGAAAGGTTGGGTGGGGAGAGCAAAGGTTATTGTGGCTACTAAAAACAAGGGAAGGTGACAAACACACCACACTTTTATACCTTATTCCATGCACAATCCATTTTGTAGGGTGAATTCATCCACTTCCACCTCTTTAGCCTAGGACTCATCTGACTTGCCTCCAATGTCATGTTCCCAGGTGAGGTGATGGATAGGCCATCAAGTTCTGGAGACAAGACTCTGCTCTCAGCAATGATAACTTTTTGACTGCCTTCCGACCTCCTCCATCTCATTGTCCACAGCCATATCTGGGTTACTTGATCCCCAGCAGAGAAGGATGCCTCAGGACCCTGTGCACATTTGGGAGTCTTCCACACTCTTCCTGACCTCTGCCACATACAGATGAACTGGATGATGTCTGCAGCCTGCCAGGAAGAAGAGGAAGACAACTTCACATCCTCTGAAGCTAATGAGCTGCAGAAAAATGATGATACCTTTTCAGCCTTGTTTCAATTGGCCACAAACACTGATCATGGCTGATGATCCAAGAGAGTCCATACTGCTCTCCTTCTCTCTGATACCGTAGTGACTGCAAGCACAGGCAGTGGGAACCTGGGAACCTTTCAAGGGATGTCACAACAAGTCTTTGGCAGCCTTGTTGAAGTAACTGCAACAGAGGAGGATATAACTCACTGCTTCAGAGGTGGCTGGCTGGCTCTACTCTGAGCTTTACTGTTAGGACCTTCTCATTGAAGTAACACTGGTTTGGATTGCTCTTGATATAGTACACACTGTTATAACTTCATTACCTTGCTGTGTTCACTTGGGGCAAATAACTAGGAACAGGCTTTTTCCCTTTTGAATTTACATTAGGATAGTTCTTTCTGCGTGTGTGTTGGTGAGAAGTCACCTCTCCTCAATTACATTTGTAAGCAGTGCGCTCATGGTGAAATGCCTATTTACAGCCAGACTTACTCTTTTTTAACAGGTCCATGCAGAGCAGCTTTTGCTTCTGGCAGGAACAGCCAAACACCCCCTCAGCAAATGCTAGAGCCAGTAGGCAGCCAACTTCTCCACTTCCTTCTGAAGGTTCAGCTATTCTGCAGCTTGAGGTCCATAAGTGAGGTCCTGACGCCCACTGAGGAGGTGAAAGGCAGAGTGCGTGCGGTAACGTATATCCTAGGAGGAGTTAAGCCTTGCTGTGTTTGAGATGCTCTGGATGACGCGTCTCAGGGACGCGGTTGCAGTCTGTCCTTGATGTGCTGGAGCAGAACGTTGTGGTAGTGTCAAAGCACTAAGATCAGCCTTAATGGTCTGACTGTTGTTTGCTCTGGAGGGAAAGGGGGCGGTGAGGTAGAGGAGTTAGAAGGGAAGAGTGCTAAGGCTCTTTATGCCAAAGGGAAAGGAGATTGTGACCCAATAACTATGGATACACCCAAGCCAGGCAGAACGGGATGTTGTCATGGGAGGAGCAAGGATTATGTTAGTGTCATGTGTTTCCTTTCTCCACAGCTGCCACTGGATGGGAGTAACATGCATCACCAAACACCACAGCTATGTGGTGTGGCCATGCAGGGAGAAGGAGAAGCACTGAACTCCATACTTGTCACCATCCCAAGCTTGGACCAGCCATCCCAAAGAGGGGTGTCACTCTGGGTACCATAGGAGATGCTACCTACTCAGTCGTTGCCCATAAGAAGAGGACAGTGGTTCAGGACTTACTGCATGAGGAGCAGAGCACCCACAACACTGAATACCTCATGATCTTGTCAAGAGTCACTTCATAGTCTTGTGTTTTAAGAGGAGAATTCAATCTGGGATCTCAGACAGCCTTTGGATGTCAATTTTCCCTATTCTCTCCTCTAGGTTAAGAATGTTGAAAGCCAGACCTCTTCTACCAGCTTCCAGAAGACCCAGCTGCTGCACGACAGGCTTAGATTTTAATTTGAAAGCTTTTCCCAAACACAGCTCATCATCATCATCACTGTTTTTTCTGGCCCACATGGCCTCTGAATTTCAGACACTGAAATACTCCTGAAAGCATCCCTTTGTTCCTCATTCCAGTAGTTATAATAGGATGTCCTGCATTGCTATGGTACATTGTGTTGATGATGGCATAGCATGTGTGCTTCAGGTGCAGTGTGCATAAGAGAAACTGGTCTCCCATGAGACATCTCCTGTGTTGCTTCTAGGTGGTGATATCTGATCGTTGGTTGTAGGTGTATCCGGTTCTTGTTCAGGTTCTCCAAGTTCAGAATGTCCTCTTACTCTGTAGCACCATGTTCCTGTCTGGGTTGAGCATGTAGCCTGCAGAATTTGCTGGTAAAGGTGGATGAAACCCCTCTTTAGAGATATTAGCATGCAATCTGCTTTCATTTCTGCTTAGGCATCTGTGGTGTGTGCTAAAAGGGAGCAATGTATTCTCCTCTGCTTCAATACAGAATGAACTGGAAACACAGAATATTTATCTCGGTCTTTTGCAAATGATACTTGCTGTGAATGAGCACTGGTGGTAACTGCAGAGGACATCACCAGAAATTATCTCTTCTGGATGGTGCTTGATTTCTCCCCACCGCACATAAGCTGCTTTCTCTCTGTGAGCAACAAACTGGTTCCCACAGCCTGTTGTCTTCTGCAGCATCACTTGGAAACAGGGAGCGTGGTGGCTTCTCAGATCCAGAACTCTGCCCTTTATGAGTCTTCGGGAGCATCCCTCCAGCTGCCAGACATGGAACTGAAGGAGGAAAAATCTGTAATACCAGGATGAGGAAAAACTGGGGATATTTGTCATTGCCATCTAATATTTCAGGAAAGCTGTGGAAATCAGGAGCATGTTTCTCTTGCCTCATAATCATCTGGAGGGATTCTGCTGCAGAGGACAGGCATTTCGCAACCCTGCAATTAGAGTATAGGTATTAGAGGAGATGATGCAGGCTCTGAAGCTCAAGAGCCTGTTTTTCTTCTTGTGTTACTTCATACGGATCCAACCAGCCAGGCCAGTCTGCATGGACCCAGACCAAAGACTGCACTTGCTAGAAGGTGCTGTGAAGATTTCATGTTCCCACAGAAATGAGGCATCATCCAAGAAGTCTGTGTCTGGTTCTGGAAGAGAAAGATACTGCTTTGCTTTACATCCCAGTTACTTCAGTAACTGCACAGAAGTCATATCAAAACCAGTGTCCTGCCATGGCAGTGGTCTTTGCATTAGCTGGACTGGATCTGGGAAGTGAGCTAAAAAGAGCCATGAGCTGTTACCACATTCTAGCTTGCGCAGTCAGGAGACGTGAGCACCACAAGTTGTTCTGCTTGGTGGGATGCTGAGCTGTCCCTCAGTCATTGAAATGCACTAGCCTGATCCCAGTTCCTTGGCAAACTTCCCAGGGAAGCCGGTCGCTGGATAACAAAAGCCCAATAATTGGATTTGCAAGCTGCCCTGCTAAATCAGATTTGTTCGGGACTTGAAGCATTGCAAAGCCTTGTGTGAAACGATGAGAGACTTGGAGGGAGACAGAGGGCCACATTAGCAGATGGAGGCAAGTGTTAACATCCTACAGCACCAACAAACACGTGCCTGGGGCAATCTTGAAGAGACAACATGGGATGGACAGCCCCAGCAAGGCTCTGAGGAAAGGACATGGCACTACTCTTGGACAAGACCATACTAATATTGCATAGCAGAAGCTAGTGGATTGGAAGATAATCGCATGCCCATAGAGAAGTCCTTGGGAGCTATGTGGGCTCTGGAGCTGTCGTCCTGTACAGCTTCCATTGGGAAAATTCCTCTGGTTCACAAGCAGAGCTGGCTCAGCTCTGGTTTTGTCTGGTTTACTGGGGTTTGGGGCTAAACTGCAAGGTTTGAGAGAACTCTTCTTCAAGAAGAGAAGTTTAAGAGTGGGAACATTCTGTGTGCCACTGGTACAGCAAAACCTTGGTGGTTTTTGATGAGCTTTTCCTTCCCTTTTTTAACCTCCCTTTTATTTTAAGAATGCCTTACTCAGAATAAAGCATCTCAAAAAATTCTCTCTTTCTCTCCCCTGTTTTAATTTGGGCTTGGTTTTATTTATTCAAACTCAGCAAAGAACAACTTCAAAAAGCTGGAATTTTTCAGAGGGGGGTGATAAGGTTTTATAAGCCAAATGTGGCAACTTTCTGCAACCTCAGACCTGAGTCCAGCTCTCCTGCTCCCCCCCCCCTTTACCAGGGGTTTAAATTCCCTTTGAAGCCACATTGAGCTGAGTAAAGAAGCAGTTGGGCTGCAGGCTGGTGATTCTAGGGGGAGAGGGGAGAAATAACTGGTGTTCAAGGTATGAAGACGCTGAAAAATAACTTGAAGAATACTTGAGAAATTAACTGAAAACCCCTCTCACAATTCCAGCCTTTCTGGAGTGATTTGCAGTTAATACAAAGCGCAGCCAAAGGAAGCTTTGAAATGAAACATCATTCCAAATGAAATAGAACCCAAGCTTGTTTTTTACTCCAAGTGCCAGATTGACACGAATATTAAATACTGAAATGTTTATAGCCTCCTTTCTTCCCAATTAACAGCTTGACTTTACAACATGTGTTAGTATCAAACCCATTTATTTTTTAGCTGGAAAAGATCATTATATCTCCCTTTCTCCAGACTACCCGAGCTTCACCTCCTACTTGTTACAGTCTTCTGCTCCTGCCAAAATCTGTGCAGAACACAAACTTAGTGGCAAAAAGAAATCAAAGGGAAAGAGCAAGCAATATATGCTGTTTGCTCTGATGAAGTGAGACAGTTGTTTTGCACATGAAAGCCAGCACTGTAAGTAAACTTGAAAATAGCATCTTGTTCCCTAAGACATGCCTCAAAATTGATATTTCACCCAAGGATGACTCTCTCAGGAGCTGTGCAGCACATGTGGCAATTGCTGTTACAACACTGCTGTGCTGGCAACCCTTCAACAGACCCCCTTCACCTTCATTAGCAGTGATGAGTGCTTCGAGGCTACAGAAACTGAGACATGCTTTGGAAAGCAGCACCCTGTATTACCCCATCCTATCCTATTTTTGTAATGGGGAAGCTAAAGATCATAGCATTAAAGCAGTGGGATTGATGGATGGCACAGGGAAGCTCTTTCAGACTGGTAGATACAACAGCGAACATCACACTACTACTTTTGACTGCTAACTTCTGGATATGTAAAATTAAGCAAGAAGCCGAGATCCTGTGCTCCCATCTGTTTGCTAGAGATAATGGCAATGCTCTGTTTTTCCAGAAATGTTGGAAAGATAAATATAGCCTTCAACTGTATGAGAGAGAATTGCAAAGAGGAAGGCAATACGAGTTCTCCTTGTCCATGGGGGATAACGTGAGAAATAATGGGCTTAAGTTGTAGGAAGAAAGACTTAGGTTAGATGTTAAGAAAAGCTGCCTAATGGAAAGGAGAATAAAACCCTGAGATTGGTTTTCCTGCCTGGGAAGCAGAGTCTCCATCACTTCAGGTTTTTAATGGTATGTTAGACAAGCATCTGAAGTGGCTTTGGGGGAAACTGAGCTGCTGGGAGGTGAGATTGTCAAGGGGAATCCTATGGGCTCTGCTTTCCCATTTCCTATGAAAGCCCAAGGGGCTTGGTGACAGGCACCTGGTAAGTGCCTTCAGCTATGTCTTGCTCTGAAATAGCTGGGGTTAATGTTCCATCCCACTCTTCCTATGCCTTTCCCCCTCTTTCACCAAAAACCGCAAAGGTTTAGAAGTGGAAGTGCAGAGGAATTGCAGATGCTCCCTCATCCCTGCTCCAAAGGTGCTGTGCCAAAATAAGGAGAGCAACAGGGAGGAACTGAGCAAAACTGGAGTCAGCACACATGGCACCGCAGCAGGATGCACACAAAATGTACTCACAGTCTGGGCATGGAGCAGTGTAGCTTTGTGTAGCCATGTCCTGTTGCTCCCAGTTCATGCTTGCCAGGAGATCAATTTTCAAAGCTTTTGAAGTCTGAGATCCTCTGACTCCCTTGGGGTTTTATTATGAAATCTCTCCAGAAAGAGCAAGTGTCTAAGAAACAGCATGGCCCAGAAGCTGGTGGCTCAGAGATGCCCTCAGAGAGACTGAGGCACAGGACAGGACGACTGAAATGCTGAGGAGCATTTGTTAGCTGGACTCTGCACACTCTGCAGGGTGCTGGGAGGGCAGAGTGGAGGATTTGATCCCTACACCTTCATGGGGGAAAAAGCAGAGAAGTAGCCCAAGAGGCTGCCCGCCTGAGGCTTGCTCATCCCCTTGCCAAGCAGCAGTGCCTGCCCCAGCATGTAAGGCTGCTGATATTAGCAGCCTTACATTACCTAAGGAGGGCTGACAGGGCAAAGATGTCTTGCTCCTGAAGAGCAAGAGGGAGGGTTAACCCACTGCCTTGCAAAGGCTGTAGCATGTGGGTACATGCACTGAAAACATCCAGCAACCTTTTACATACAACTTGAGCCAGAGTAAGCAGCAAACAGACCACCAGATCTTGCATGAGCACCCAGCTGCTCCACACACCCATGGGCGTTGCAAGAGGCCCATCTATATGCTAACACACATCTCCATATGAGCCCAGGGCTGGCTGTGCCAAGTCTCAGCATCTGGCTGAAGGTGCTCATCAGCTAGATGCAGCTTGTTTGCTCAGCTGATAATGGAGGTGTTTCCATCTCTGGAGGTCAGGAGCTGCTCTGCCCTGCCAAGGGGTCTGTGATATCACCCATTTGCGACCAGGATGTGCTGAGCTACTCAGGATATAAGCAAGCAAAGTCTCTGATGGCTGCTGAGGAGTTAAATGCTTGATATTGAAATCCTGGATTGCTGTGTATTATTCCTGTTTCCTTCCAGTAGAAAGCTCATCTCTGGAATCATTTATTGGACATTGACAGAACATTTCTTTTCCTCCTTAAAAGATTTGGGAGGTAGGAATTAATCTCCCATACGAGTCACAAGCTTGGCACGAGCCTATGTAGCTAACTTTGTGCTCAAAGTGCCTTTCTCAGCATTAGTCCTTGAGCTGGAAAGCAGCGTGCAGCAGGAGTGCCAGTTCTGAGCAAACACACAGGAAATCTCTCTGGGCCTGATCTATCTTTCTCATTGCAGCAGGAACAGACAGCACTCAACTCCTCGGTTTGGTGCCTTTGGAAAGCTTGAAAGAGGAAGGACTGCTCAAGGAAATGAAAAACCTGGTGTCTCAGAGCGATGGAACTCTGGGTTTTGATGAATTTCCTCAGTCTATCTCAGTATGAGAGCTCAAGAAGCACTCAGGGAATATAACCTTCTTACCAAAACCCAGCACAGACAGGGCCCTAAAGGAACGCTAGAAAGACAAATGGCTTCTGGCCCCATTCTCAAGCTCACCCCTGCACCTGCATGAGCCATCAGCCCACAGCAGGATCGGAGCTGTCTGCAGCCTTTAATAGCTCTAATCTCCCTAGCACCTCCTCCCCACAGCAGCAGAGTGCTGACACCCCCTTTTACCACTGGGGTAATCACATCCGGGAGAGCCTGGTTGAATTTATGAGCCCTCACTCCCACCACAGGTCATGTTAAGCTTCATCAATCATTGCACCAGCAATGCAGCCACCCTTAGCTGGCAGGAAGATGCTGAGCTACTGCAGCAGCATCCAACTGCAGGTATCAGTGCTGAGTTAAAAGCAGAGCAGACTCTCCTGTAAATAGATAATTGTGTCTTGGGAAGGGCAAGTTCCTAATTGGGAGGTTGCTGGGTTGAAGGGGTATGAATTAATGGAGCTGTTGCATCAGTGACCCCTGTGCCAATGCAGCATGGGGGTATCTGAGTGCAGGTGAAGTCCTTTTGCTTTGAAGGGAGACAGAAGTCTTCTTCTTCCAAAAACTATGTTGAATCATTTCTTTCTGCACAGCCTGACCTTTAAAGGATGCAGGGAACACTCTAACATCCTGCTGGCTGCCTGCCCCATAGAGTGGGAGCACACTCACTCGCCCAGGGTAAAATACCTGCTGTTTCCCTGGCAGCTTTTCCTGCTCTGTCTTGAGGAGGGTGGTTTGTGCTGGAAATCTGGGCTAATAACAGGACAGAACAAACGTGGATGCCAGTGCCTAGGCAGGACAAACACCAGAACAAACAGCAATGGACCTGCTAAATCCAGGAAGTATGCAAAAAGAAAGGAGCTCCATCCCTTTTGAATGACTTGATCTTAAAGGCCTTTTCCAACCTGGTTGATTCTATAATCCTATGAAAGAGGAGGAGCAATAGGGGGTGTTTTCACCTTTCTGAAAACCATGTTTCTCTAGCAGGACACTGATGGTTCCCCCATTGATAGCAGGAAGGGGGTGCAGCAAGGAAGCCCTTACACCTTGTCTCATGCTGTGGTATGATGGGGAAGGCTCAGCCAGGCTGGGCGCTGTGGCCAGAGAGTAACAACTCCATGTATGTGACACAGCCAGCCTGTCTGTGCTTGCATCCAAGGTGGGGATGCGGGAGGAACCTGCTTTGGTCCTTCCCTTGACCCACCACAGCAAGCCCAGTTTATCAATTAAGAGCCTTGAACCTCCCCATTCCCAGTGTCCCTGAGGAGAAGGATAACACCTCTTTGTGTAGAGCACCTACAGCCAGGACAGAGACCCCAAAGCCAACACAAGCAAGGGAACACTTTCCTTCCAACCTCTCTTTCAGCCCTTGCTCAGGCTCCGCTTTGAGGGGTACTGCCCAAGACAGGTCCCAGCTTAGGCTCCTCTGCACCAAGGCAGTTTGCCTGTTACAGACACGTTCTCCTAGATCAGCCTATTGCTTCAAAGACTATTAGCAACAGAGCTGTGCAGAGACAGTCAGACCCTTTCATTCATTCCCAAGGGAAGCAAAGGAGAGACATTAATTATTAGCCTAGTCCAACAAAGTGAATACACCCAGGTTAATGAGCATCCCACTGGCACACACCTTATCAGAGCAGGTAGGTATTTCTGCTGTAATTGAAAAGAAAAGCTATTCAGTAGGCAAGAGTTATTTTTCAGTAATCCAAGGGACTTTCTTTATGCAATTAAACTGCTAATGAGACCTCTTAGTCCTTCCTGCTTTTCTTTCAGTATCTTCCCACTGAGGCACAGCACTGCTGTTGTACTAGATACAAACAGGTCAAGTTTCATTCTTTTGAGGCAGATGATGGAGCGTAGTGCTGCCAGGATCCTTCCCCTCCATCCCGTCCCTTGGGAGGACTCAGGGTTTCTGCTGCAGGCTCTGATTTCTACTCTTTCTTACACCCAGGAATCCAGCTATAAATGCTTATATCTAGGCTCTTTCTTAGGGTTAACTTCACTGGTTTTAGCGATAGCTAGCTCTGTTTAAGCTACTCATTGTATGTACCTGTAACTATTCCTTCTAAGCTTCCTTCTCACCTAAACTAGCTAGGCAGTGCCTCCTATTTGGAGGCTACAACAGTGGTAAAGGAGATGAATACTGAAGTAGGAACCTCTGCTGCCTAATCTCCTGAGCACGATGAAGCCACACAGCATTCTTGCTTTTCCAGAATAGAAGGGAAAAGAGCAATCTATAACGCCCATTTCTTTCAGCCTAAAAATCACTGCCAGGATTTACAGCAGAGCCAAGGGCATGACCTTCCTAATCCTCCTGTAGTAAGTCTTTTGTTTTTTTCAAAGGTCAATCCTGAGCAAGGGTTCTGGGGTTTGGTAGCAATGTTCCAGTGTAATTGCCTTGCTCTGAAAAGAGCTGAGGCTCATGTGGATGTGACTGGGCTTGCAAGTGTTTAAGCTCTTTAGGGAAGCTGCATGTCATACTTGGTTGGTTTACAGCTGTAAACATCATAAAGACAAAAGTGTTGTAGTTCTGTACTCAGGTTGTACCTGCTCATACTAATATTCAAGAGCAGATGGACTGCCGAAGAAAGAAAAGCAGAAATCACTGTTTTGTCCTTCTTTCTCACCTCTGGCATTGAAATACTTTACTATCTACCATACCCAATGCTTTCAACCCAATGCTAAGCACTGCAACAATAGTGATAGAAACACAAACCAGCTTTTCTGAGCTACTATTAAGAATGATTATAGATGTAATTATAGATCCCCTGATACTTGCATGAAAAGGTTTGGAAGCCCTGCTGAAGGCCAGAACAGAGCTATACTAAATATGGATTGCTCTGTCTAATCACTTGATGCCATATTCTTTCCACGGTCTGCAGCAAATCAAGAGAGGGAATTTATTAGGCTTAAAGACAATTAAAAGAATGTTTGTTTGTTTCAGCTGTTAAGATACCTAATATTTATAATTCCTTCTTTTCCTATTCAGAGCATTTACTATTCCTCTTCTCTAAAGACTGTGTAGAATCAGGATGCGATAAAGGCTGGAAAGGTAATGAGCAACTCTGTTCCAGGAGATACTTTTCCTTCTTTGCAGATCCTCTGCAAGATCTTGGAGCTTTGCCTGGTTGGGAGCACGATAAGCTCCTGAAAACCTGACTGCAATATTTCTGGATGGAGATCATACTGCTCCATGCTACTCAACTTATAAAGGCTGAGAATCTTTCGACTTTGCACAGTAGCTGCATCCAACTGACTGCAGAGCCCATATAGGGTTAGTATTTGCATATGCAAATGAACATGTACATATGCTAATAATTCCATTTAAAATCATAGAATCCCAGACTGGTTTGTGCTGGAAAAGACCTCAAAGCTCATCCAATTCCAACCCTGCCATGGGCAAGGACCCCTTCCACTGCAGCAGGGTGCTCCAAGCCCCTGTATCCAACCTGGCCTTGAACACTGCCAGGGATGGGGCAGCCACAGCTTCTCTGGGCACCCTG
>JBCJKH010047888.1:3463-16252 GCA_039877255.1 Loriculus beryllinus | reverse complement strand
ATAAGGAGCATTTCATGGGACTCTGAACAGAGTTCCCACCAATTGTGAATCCACATCCAGGGAACAGGATGGCACATGCCTATGTTTCCAGCATGGCCAACTGCCTAGCTTGAAAGCTTGACTCAATTCACTTCAGTATTGCTCATATCTTACCTCCTTCTGGCTTTGTAATAGGCCTGGCTCAGCCCTGCTAATAATATCACTGAGAACACATCATTGGTAGAAATATAATCTTTCTATTGTCCAAAGCAATCTCTTCCAGGGAACTCCCTTTAATGTGGCTCTGTGCTCAGCGATTTAGCTCACAGGGGTGTCATAGGCTTTAATTAAATCATGTCTCTACAGTGTTTTGCAGATGCTGTCTGAATAACACCAAAAACCAAGTCCTTACTTGAGAACAGTGTCTATCCTCTCCTTGCCAGGATCACACTAGACCTGGCAGGGCAGGTCTGCTTTTGCAGCTTGGCTTTCAACCACGTCAATGTGGACCCAGGGGAGAAGGAAGGAAGAAAGTCCTGCTCGGGCTCAAAAATGGGTTTTCAAGTTTATTCACTGCAAATGTTGAGTAAAGAAAGAAAACTTGTTCTGTTCGTTTGGCTTCTTCAGCTTCATGAATCAAAACCAACGTCTTATTTCACTCATCACAAAAAGTTGCTCGTAACATGCTTTTCACCTTGCATTTTCCAAGAAGGGACATGGCTTTTGACACCTCATTCCCAGGAGGATGTTGCTGGAAACCACTAACAAGTATCATGTTCATTCTTTCTCTCCAGCTTCCTCTCTGTTTTGCTACACATGTGAAAACGAGCACTCCAACTGGAACTGTCTTAAAACCTACAAGTGTGAAGACCATGAGAAATACTGTGCAACCACATATAGCTCTGTTGGCTTTGGTGAGTACTAGCAACATGCCAAGGCTTTTTGTTTCCTTGGTCTGTGGCATCTGGAAAGAAAGAGGCTAAACACACACGCACACATACACACTCACCATGCTTCCACAACTAGTTCCATTTTATTCGCTCCATCTTGATAATACATAGCATACAGATATGGGTCTGAGCTAGGAAGCCAAACAGAGACCACGTCCATCACAGTGACTGTCTTCAGTCACTCTAAATTCCGTTCTATAGACAATCACTCCTCAGGCTGTTTCCCAGCCCGACCTTGCACCCATGCACACAAACACTCCCTGGTTTGCTCAAGACCCAGATGCACTATCTGCATTCTTCTTCTTCTTTAATTAGAATTTAAGAAGATTCTTCTTCTTCTTTAATTATCCACACAACAGGAACAGGACGGCTTGCAGTTCCAACACTGCTCTTCCAGAGACAGATGGGCAATAGTTCTTCAGGGCAGTAGTTGGTGTTGTTGGAAAGAATGGACCACTGAGGTTGAAGTATCACAACATGTGTGTGAATTCTTCAGTGATGTTCTGCGGTCCACTCTTTACCACTCTGTGGCACACAGATTTTCATGAACAAACCCTATTGCAAACACATGCTTTGTCATGGAGGAAAAGCAAAAGAAAAGCAAAAATGCCCTGACAGTGAAACAGGGTACGGATTTCTATCAAGGAGTTTCTAGTGTCATGCATTTAATTCAGGTTGTGTGGATACTCATCCAACACTCATCACATCCGCTAATAGCATTGCAGTTAAGCATAGTGCAATATACCTCCTCCTATCATCCTCGTGGCCTCCTCTGGACTTGTTCCAACAGTTCCATATCCTTTTTATGTTGAGGACACCAGAACTGCACACAATGCTCCAGGTTTAACCTGTAGCAAAACAACTGCTGAGCCAGAGGCAGGGAGAGCCCTTGACCTGGTGGGTCAGTGAGCAAAGAGGTCATTGAAATGAGTGAACTGTTCAGGATGAAACCTGATGTTTGAGGCTTCCCCACTGGAGGAAGGAGCTGATATTTTGTAAAGCAGATGGGTTTCCATAGAAACTCCGGGAATGGGTCCTGCAGTCATATGGGGAAGGGTGGGGTTTATTCAGTGCAAACAGCTGCCAAGAAGTTAAATGCTGAAGGTGATGCAAAAACCCCTGACCCACAGCCCAGCTGGGAGGGGAAGCTGCTTTTCTGTTTTTAAGTCTTCTACCACTGCATTCGAGGAGCTGCATTTTCATTTTGACAGTTTGAGATGCTTTCCACTGCCCAGATCCCTTCCAAAAAGCAAATAACCCTCAAGTAAATGGAATGGAGCCCATCTGCACAGGAGACTCCAGCATGCAGCCAGGTTGGGTTAGATGGTGCTTTACCTCGAGATCATCGGCAGATTCTGGCATCAGTTTAATCCATTGTAACTACAGTGAGCAAGCTGAGCTGCAAGCTCGCCAGGGTGAGAGGATGGGATAGCTGGGACTGGG
The DNA here is from genome assembly GCA_039877255.1 of Loriculus beryllinus. Lineage (NCBI taxonomy): Eukaryota > Metazoa > Chordata > Aves > Psittaciformes > Psittacidae > Loriculus > Loriculus beryllinus. The sequence continues at coordinate 13,880 of JBCJKH010047888.1, read as the reverse complement.
AGGGAGCAGACTGCAAGGAAGCACTGACACTGGAGGAGGGAGGTAGAGCTGAAGAGTTTTCCTCTGTGATCATGCTCCAAGCAGTGTTGTGCCTTGCATGGTGTCCATGTGCTGTTCTACGGGCAGAAGCAAGCTCAGTCTATGCAGTGAAGCGATGCAGTCACCTCTGCTCACTCTCTGAGCTGAGGGTGGTGGGGTAGGACTAAGGAACATCCCACAGCTGCTGGGTTTAGATGCAAGTCCCCATCCCCAAGGAGAACCACTCCTCACTTCCCCCTGAGTGCACAAGGATGTTTGTGTGGGTTCAGATCTTGGCACTGTCTAGATCAGTCATCAAAAACAACTGCTAGTCCTCCTCTCTGTGCTTTGACCCCCTCATTCCCATATATGTCTTCCTTTTTCCAGGTGTTGTCACCTGTAGTTATCTATGTCCCTTCTGGTTTTGTTAGGTCACCAGCATGGGCAGTACTCACACACATACAAGCCATGAGCCTTTTGGGGTAGAGCACGAGGAGCAGACAGTTTGTCATCCCGTCAGTATTCCAGCTGAGGCAGATTTGCTGGAGCTGTCACTGGACTATTGCTATCCAGTTATCCAGAACTATCCAGTTCCATCAAGGAGCCTCTGAGTTTATCTAATCCCTTCCTGAGACAGCTTCGGACCCTTCAAACCCTGTGTCCATGAGTCCCGCAGCTTCAGTATGTACTGGATGAAAACATTGCTACTGACTGAGAAAGGTCTTTGGGGCTATTCCCTGACCCCTCTGATGCTGCATCTGGGAAGCAGCTCCCCTGGCCATATCCAATTTTAGCACGTTCCACTCCCATTACTTCTTAGGTTTTATTCTGAAGCACACCCCTGCACTTTCCTGTGCTGACAGCCAGCCCCAGGGCCTCAATGAGCATGACCACAACCTTCCCAGGGCTCAGTGTCCTTTTGTGAGAGGGCACGCTCTCCTTTCCTCTCCAACTCTAAGCATTTTAAACTGTGACTACCAGAAGAATTTGCTGCATCCGATAACAGGAATCAAAGCATTTGCTCAGCTAGGCTGAGTGCTGGCAATTCCAGAGAGGGGAGCTCAGTGTTTTCCACCAACCCGCAGATGCATGGAGGGGAAGTGACCTCCAAAGTAACCCAGGGAGCTTCACCACCTCCAAAGTAACCCAGGGAGCTTCACCACCTCCAAAGTAACCCAGGGAGCTTCACCACCACCAGGGAGGAAGGTGAGGATGGTGCACAGAAAGGATGGGTCTTAAACTTGGCTGCCCAGTGAGGCAGATCCAAGTGGTATTTACAGAGATCTTTCCCCACTTGTGCTACACCTCCAGGCACAACTTGTTCAAGCTGGCTTTGGCAACTGGCATTGGAAGTGGTTTTAGCAATTCCACAGTTAAAAATCTCCACACTCAACCTAAGTGGAAGAGTCATCAAAATGCTTTGGAAATAGACAGCGTTGGGGTATTTTTTTCTGTCTTTTATGATATAAACAAGAATAAAAGAATCCAGTTTTGGTAAACTTAATGCTACAAACCATGGCTGACTGTGGTCCTTTTCCCCACTACCCAAACAGATAAGCTTCCTAAGGAATCCTTGATTACACAAAAATATCCTTTTCCTGATAGCAAAAGTTTTGCTCTCAGTAGGAGTGGTAGAAATATTTGACTTTCCATGGCCAAAGCAATAACGTGAGGGTGACCAGACACTATTACATCTTGGTGTCTCCTGTGTTTAAGAGATGATGGTACCATGGGCTGTCCTTGTGCTTTTGTAAGTCTTTGCACCTTCATTACCTCTATGGAGCTCAAAAAAAACAGACCACTATCCTGGGTGCCTCAAACCCTTTCATATCCGTTAGCTAACCAACACTTTTAAGACCCCATAGAGCTGCTTAATGCAAATATAACTCCTTTATGGATCTGCAAATGTGTGCTGCAGCCTTGGGGACCAGGAGCTTCTGCTCTGCCTTGGTCAGACTATAAGAACAAAGAGACTTTCTGAAAATGAAAGAGACACTTAAAACCTCCCAGATGTGCATACTACTGTGTTTCCAGCCTCTGGAAGAACACATATGTTCCTGGATCAGGGATAAGGGATCAGACTAGGAACATTTGTCAAGGTTAGATAATTCCTAGCTTCCTAGAAATGCTTCAGCTGAAGCTCAGAGACAGTAAATAATTTGCCTGTAGGCAAACAGAGCTGGTGACAGCATGGAGAAATAGTATTTCTTCTGAATCAGATGATCTCATTCTTCTGCTGTTTGTGGGCCATGGCTAATGGTGCTTCTTTCCAGTCAGGCCAGACAATCCTTCCAGGCTTAAGTGGAAAATGTCATCAACCCTAAAATCAGCCGTACCATTATCACTTTAAATTCGTTGCGAAGCCAATCCATTTTTGCTGTCACTCTTTAGCATGATGAAAGCCATAGCAGGGCAGGGATGGATAATGAACTGCACTGTACTTGACCCTAATAATTCAGTTTTCTGCCTTAGTGGAGCACAAGAGCCATATTTTGAAAAACTCATTATAGTCAAGCTATCCATGGTCAGAGAGGGCAGGACCAGATACATAAAGCAAACTGCCCTAAAAAGGTAAAATCCATTGGCCCTACATGATGATAATTATAGAACATAAATGCTCTGGACCCAGGATCCTTACTGATGTAGAAACAGTTTTGCTAAAGGGATCAAATACTTTTCCTATTCAGAGCATACAAGAAACATAAAAATCAACATTCTTCATGAAATCAAATCTGTCTTCACCCACAATGAAACTTTTTGCTTAAATCACTAGTGAACTTTAAACTTGAAATGAAGAAAAGATAGAAGGATTTGGTTCACATACCTAGATACTGAGAGCCCCTTGATCTGGGTTTGAAATTATTTCATTTCCAAAATGCTTCACAGGAAAGTCCTTCTAAGTCTGCAATGAAATGGTTTTATTTAAAAGGAATGTTGCAGATGTTCCATTTGAGCAGCTTTCACATCCCCACTTGGTTTTCACCATAACTGCTTCATGCATGAAAGCAACTTGACCACTTTTTGACCAAGTGTTTCACTGAACTCCCAGACAGGTATCATAATGGGAAAACAGCTCTACAAGGAAGGTCCATTTGCATTACAGCACATTGCACAGATTTAACACTTGCAATGGTGAATAAAACCCTTTAAACATTTGTTAACTCCGGGTGCACAAGTGAGTTAAGCTCATTTGTCTCTCCCTCTAGATGAGTGTTTCATTTTCTCTTTCAATCCCATTCTGGTGTATGTTCAGTCAATAAAAGCTGCTGCTGGATTTGAAGTCACCACAAAGTAATGCCTGGCGTTAGGGATGCAGAGAGGAACGTGAGTGTTATAAGAAAAATCCTTGGTTTTTATCTCATTTGGATCCACTTCAGGTATTGGCTTTTTGTGTCTATCTTCAGAGCTGTCAGAGTCGTTGGGAACGGTGGCTGATGAATTCCATTTGTCTCCACCTCTGGCAAACGCAACAGAGCATCTTTAGAGATGCAATGAAATCATCATTGTCCTGATCAAAAAAATCAACCCACCTTTGATTTGCAAGTCAAAGCCACTAATTTAAGCAAAACTTGCTTTTCACAGTTTGAAATCAGAGCCTGAGGCACCCTGTCCTGGAAGATGTTTTGGTTGTTTGGATTCCCAATGCTGTTTAAGAATTCAAAGTTTAGTTGCCACTTTGTTAAAAAAGGGTGAAAAAAAGTCTGCTGTGACACCTGAGCACTTTTTCAAATGGGGCAGACATTTCTTCTTCCCTCTGCATCTCTATCACGTACCATGCAGCCTGAGATGATAACTGAGAACTGAGTAAAGCAGATACTTGATGGAGAAATAAGGATTTATATTGGTTCATCCTGTCAAACAGTGGGATGAATTCCAATGAAACATGTTGCTTTAAACACCACACTGCTGAAAAATAGTCATATTTGCCTTTGTGGACTTTGAAGAGGGAAGAAGGGGAGGCAAGGAGGAAAATCTCCTAACGACCAGACGAACACTGTAAGAATTAATAAGTATGGATCATTTTTATTGGCCTGACCCAAAGTTCCATGGAAGTCGTTGCAAGTCTCATCACTGATTTCTGAGTATGTCAGGTTGGGTAGAAGAGACAGAAATTGACTTTGCAAAGTCAATGGGGATCTATCGACCTATGCTGCTAAATAGCAGGCCCTGTCTTTACTCCTTCAGGATCATGAGGCTATGAAGTGAGCAGTCTTTAATGAGGAAATAAGGCAGTTTGGAACTCTATACTGCAACCTGCCTCCTAATTAATCCCAGGATTAATTTTAAAGTTAAAGGAGCATCCAGAGATGCCCTGTGCTTCAGCCAGTGAGACCCATACAACACGTTGACTCCAAAAGGCTGTTTAGAGATAGCCAGCAGGCACAGAGAGCTGGGGCTTTGATCTTTAAATATTGTTAAATAACTGAATGAGTTTTACTTCCAACCACCAGCCTGTAAAGTGATGTTTTAGTGTGTATGTGGAGAGTGTTCAGGTGTTTGGGGACATATCTGTAATTAGAATAAGTAAAGCTTACCATCTGGAGAGGAAATCTGCTTCCTTTTCTACATGGCTGGGGTCGCAGGCGTTTCCACATATGCTATCGACAGAGAACTTTCTTCCTCAGGTATCGCCTGACTCCTCAATGAAGAAGGGCTTGACTTGTCATTTGAGTCCTGGATATCAATCTGATATTGGCTTAGGTGAGGGGAGAAATCATGGTCATTGAAAACAGTCCCCCAGTGATGGGCCCCAGGCAATACCCTACAGCCGTCCTCCCCTTGCTGGTTTTCATGGGTTTATTGCCTTCCAATAATAGAATTTCTGAATGCTTTTGTGAATCAGTGATAAATGCTGGGGTTTGTTCCAATAGTGAGCTTTCCACTGACTTGGTTGCTAGAGGAAGCTTGAAACTGAGACCCAAGACTGACCTGAAAGTTCAAGCATCAGAAAATAAGAGAAGCTAATAATTATTCAACAGTCTTGCCTTCTGGGGACATGAGTATTGCCTGCTGTAGGGCCATGCCCTGACTGTCTCTTTGCCCTATGCCCAGGAGTTTTGGGAATGGGAAAGGCATCTGCTGATCATACTTAGTCAGCAGGGGCTGAGCTACTGATGGCTTAGTGCAAGGGGGTCAATGTGTTTGCTATATGAGGTTGTGTATACATTGCTCTTCCCCCTATAAAGAAAAAAAGAAAGGAATACGCTAGCTGAAGATGTTTTGGTCAGCAAGAGCTTTCACTGGGGAAGAAAGAAACCTTTTTTAATGTTATAGTAAGGAGCTTTTTACACGCTGTAATAGAAACTACAATGGGATCTCCATCTCCTTGCCAAGCTTCAGGACTTGGCGTCATCCCCTGTCATCAATATGCAACTAATGACTCAAGCCATTAAATCGTCTCTGGTGCCTTTTCCTGCTGAGTAGGAGGAAAATACTTGTAATGGCTGTTTTGGGGGTGTGTGTCTGTTTGTCTGAAAGAACTTTGAGCTTAGAGACATTAACTCGTCCATTTAAATTGCACTTGACATTTGCTGGGTGGGTGGTTTCCTGCTGTGTAGTTTTGTCCTTGTGGCAGAGCTAAGGTGGTTCCGTGGTTGCTGTCCTTCTCCTGACCTTATTGCTATCCACCAACCCTGACCGGCGGGGGCACAGCATGACTTTGCTCTTGGTGTCTCCAATGAGCCTCTTACTGAAAGTCTTAGAGACCACCATACTCGTATCTGCAGTACGGATGTGTGTCCACTATCTCAGAGTTACTTGGCAAAGACTCAAACACAGCCAGGAACTGGCAAACATTCTCAATCACCATTTAATAAAGCAATGTGTTGGCAGTGCAACGCAAATTCACATCATTTTTGTCAGCTGAGTTGTCCAAATGCTTGCCTTGACTTAGGGATGGATTCTTCTTTCTTCTGTACAAGGGACTCTTACCTTGGGAAGTAGATGACACGGAGTCTCTTTCAATTCCCTGAGTTTGATTCTAATGAATCACCTTTCAAATGAGAAGGTTCATCTTCTGGCACTGAGTTTGCTGATGTTTCAGGGTGCATAGTATGTAAACTTGCACAAGTGTGAGTACATGCACGTTTGTAAATATTCATACAGTCAAAGTTATACGAATATACACAGGAGATGGAAGTCTTCCATATATCTAGCCAGAGTGCTCCTGGGTTTTTTTTTGAAGGTCCGATTGAGATCTTTAAGGTGATCTGAATGTGCAGCTTGATACCAGTGCTACTGCTGCTCAGTCCTTCCACCTCAGCTTGGAGGACTTGAAGAGTTTATTCACGTAGTTTTTGTAGAGCTCTGGCCTTGGGAACACCCTGGGGTATGCCGCATCTCTGCAGGGACATGGAGTTGGAAGCAAGCATTATTCAGGTTTTATAAAGGTGTAAAAATATGTGAGTTTTGGGTTTGTTTTTTTAACTCTGCAACAAGCCATAATTCAAACCTGATCAATGCATTTCTCAATTCATAAACTGAATTAATGCTTTTTTGATACTGCAAGTGGAAAAAAACACCTGCCTATCTGTTTAACAGAGCAATTGGTTATCGTTCAGGTATTGTCAACAAAAGATAAGGAATATTGCTTTAAAGGATATTTTATCATAGAATGCTTTGAGGTTTGAAAGTCATTTCAGGAGTGCATTTCTACCCTGATGTGAAGACAATCGCACCTTTTCATCTCTACATTTAAATAGCACTCTACATCTGGTCAAAATGATTTATTTAGTTGGTTGAGGCTTTGGCTGTTATTTCTGGGTATATTATTTGAATAGAAGCAAAGACTCTCAAAGTGCCTGCTCTCCAGTTCTGTTCAATTGATGTTTAGAGAAGAAAGACAATATTTTAAGGAAGAAAATCATTCACCTGCTTCCCTTGTGGCTTCAGCAATGGTGTTTGTGTTACTGTTGGGATTCCTTTGAGAGCTTCACTGGAGACTTGTTTTCTCTCTGAGATTGCCTCTAATGTCTTTTTCAAGCAGCACCCAAATAGCTAAAGAATAATCCAGAACTTACTGAGGCATTCAAAATGGGCTCTTTTAGAAAAGGAGACAAGGATTTATGACTGGTGAGTACTTGTTGCAATGAGTGTGGAGAACCGTGGCTCTAATAACAGCAAGATTTATGGCTTCCAATCCATCAGTGCCCAAGTTGCGCGAGAGGTTTTTATGACTGGAACTTTGTCAAGACAATGCAGGCACCTGAAGGTTAAGTCTTTATTTTCATGAATACAAGTTACAATTGGAAGATTTTGGTTATCAGAAAGGAGTCCTGAATCATCTGTAGAATAAAGGGGAAAAATAGCTCTCACTAGAAGACTTATTGGGAGGGAAGTATAGCTGCAGACAAGAAGGCTGGTGGGACATATTGAAATCAAAGGGCATTCTCAAGCTATTGCTTGCAAAGAAGTCCTCCTTCAGGTGTGATACCCTCTTTCAGGGATTGACAAGAAAGTGCTGTGGAAGATCCCGTGCTTTAAGACTCTACAGACCGTCACATTGAGCCTGACACAGGGTGCCCTTGGATGTGACAGGCGACAGCTTCCACACTACAGCTTGGTCTTCCTTCAGTTAGTGTCAGCATCACTTGCTGCAGTGGTTAGTAAGAAATGTAATGAGTGCTAAAGATCTGTCCTGCAGGTTCTCTGCTTGTAAGTCAACTCTGTCCATTTAACTCACTGTTGCTCACTCTACCCATCCTCAAAGGGCAGATCTATTTTTCTATTTCAACAGCGTCCAAAATAATTTCCTTCTGACTCTGTTTTTCCACCCATGGGATTGTCAAGCTTCATCCGTGCTGTGGTCAAGCTCTATCCCTTGTTACCTTTTGGCTGAGAGGGGTAAGCTGGATCTTCATATGCCTTTGCACAATGATGAGTTTTGTTTCTGAGCCTCCCTGGCCCAGCCAAGCTGAATCTGCTGTAATCAACCAGGCTGCAAAGGAGGCCATTGGAACTGCTGAACAATGCCTTCAAGAAGTTGATGGTTAAATAAACTTGTTTATTTTCTTGGATCAGGGTTTGAGTTTGTTTTCCAAAGTCTTTTGCAATATTCTCTTTACATCTGTCTCTCCTGTGTAGCTACCCAGCTAGATTTTTAGGAGAGATCTTTTTTCTACTGTCAAAACAGATGCTTTGGCACTAGTTAAATGGGTACCCATTCTGCTTGCCAGTTGGTCAAAAGGCAGGGACGTATCAGAGTACATGCTCACGTCTCCTGCCCAGGAGGCAGAAGTATCAGGATTCAGACCATACCTCTTGTGCTTCTAGAGATATATAGCTCCTAATAGTAAGAAAAATAACCAACTTCAAAAGCACGTGCAAGCTGGAATCCTTGTTATTGTGTGATTTTGTCACTCAGGTTTACCACAACCCCCTTCCTAAGCCCCTGCTTTGCTTAATCCTTTTAGAGCTCTTTTGCTGCTTTGGATTTTGCAGGTGTCCTCCTGCAGGAAGCTTGTTCATGCCTGGGGGAGCTTCAAAGCTGTTCAGGTTTTGTCTCTTCAATATGGGAACTGTTTGCTGAGTCAGAACATCAGTTTTGTCTCAACCCAATAACACTTGTAAGAAGCAAAGCCCTTTTGAACTCAAGAACACCACAGCACGCTCCCTTTGCCAGTGTTTTCTTCTTCTGCACTGTCTCACACAGTCACTAGCATTTTAGAAACAAACCATGCTGTTGAGCTGCTGCCTTCCTACTATGATCCTGCCTTGCCCTGACTCTCATAGCTTTTCTTGAACACAAGATTCATCTCATCTAGATGCAGCTGTATAAGTTTGAAATAGTCATTCTGGGCTTGCTTCATAGTTATTAAGGAGCTCCTAGTGGGCAATTCATCTTCCCTGTCCTACATCCACTTCCCGAGAGAGGCACCTCTTGTCCTTCAGGGCTGCCTTCTTCTCTCTGTTAACTACAAAGGTGGCCACTCAGACGTAGATGGCTTTTTGCTTGGCTCAGTCAGAGCAGATTAACGCCCCCACCTGTATAATTAACCAAAAAAAAACCCAATTCTACACATGACATTGAGTAAATGGGCTGAAAATGTACAAATGAATTCCCAGAGGTTCAATTTAAAAGTTCACTTCATTCCACTTAAGTCTAAAGTTATCCTCTATAATTCCTTCTGGCAGTTTCATGGTGGGTATTTTGCTGTGGTGGTGCTGATGATCTGCTCTATGACATTTGCAATGCCCTAGTTTTCTGTTTTTGCAAATAATAATTTGTCTTTATTTTCTCTTTGAAGTTGCGAGCAAAAGAATCAACATAAATAAAGTGTGAAATCTAAACCTGGTCACCTTGCTGGATATTTTAGGTCAATAAATTATTTTCATGCGCACCTTAGTATCTCAACTTTCCACTCCAGTGGATGAGAGCTCTTAATGCTTATTAAAATAGCAGATATAAGTGATTGCAGTCTGAAGATGGAAAACATTGAATATGCAAAGATCTGTGGATTTTGTGATTTTACTTGGCTAAGGGTGAAAATCCTTTGATTCTTTCAGAGCCAGAGATAAGAAAAAGCTTTTCTTTCAGCAGGACTATTCACATTTCTGAGCCAAACATCGTTCCAAAAAGGTACAATTGCATCACTGATGATAATGTTCAAGCTGGGCTATGCCAGGATTGGACATTTCTGGGCTGTTTTTCAGCTTAATTGTTAGGGACAGACTGAGGAAACCTCATAAGAAGCATCAGTGCTGCTAATGCAGCTGATGTTCTGGATGCAGGATCTGGATGGTCTGATGTTGACCAAAGTTGATTTACTAGATGGAAACCTGATTCTAAGGAGCACTTCAAAGCAACATTACTAAAAGCAGAATGATGTTTCTCAAGAGAAAGACAGGAGTTTTAATGAGGCAAGGATGTTTATGGAATGAGCCTGACTTCCCTCATTGTATTATTTTATTCAGGCAAATAAAAATCCTCAAGGCCACAGCCTTCTTTTAACAAGACAACAAAAAGTTCTGGCAAGAAACTGAAAACTTTTAATGAAAACCAAGTTTGCAGCTTTTCTTATTTCCATTCCTCTCTACAGTCTTCCTAATAAGCTGCAAATCAGATCCTCCAGGGGCCATTTCTGCTTCTCAAAACATCAGTTTCCTTTCTCCTTCTTTACAGGGATCATTTTCTGGGTGTTGGGTCCTGCTGCATATGGCCCTCCATGCATTCATGCCATCTCAGCTGCTGTCTCCTGGAAGTATCATCATAAATGAGATCCCTCATTCTGCATCTCAGTACCCTGCAAATGGGGCCATGGGCTCACATTCTTAGAATCATAGAATCATAGAATAGTTCAGGTTGGAAAGGACCTTAAGATCATCCAGTTCCAACCGCCCTGCCATGGGCAGGGACACCTCACACTAAACCATGGCACCCAAGGCTTCATCCAACCTGGCC
>JBCJKH010047887.1:13492-29131 GCA_039877255.1 Loriculus beryllinus | reverse complement strand
GGAGATGCTCCAGTCCCCTGGTCATCCTCGTGGCCCTCCTCTGGACTGGTTCCAACAGTTCCATGTCCTTTTTATGTTGAATTGTACACAACACTCTGTACACAGTACTCTAAGTGAGTATTGTACAGAACTGAATGGTGGCCAACACTTTGAGCGATGATTTGGGGAATAGTCTACATAGCATGTATCTGGATAGTGCAATTCAACTATCTTTGCACTCCATGATTGCTTCCCAGCAGCTGGTTTAGTGGCTCTATTTTTCATTTCCTATCTTTCCCCTTGTTCTGTCGCTACAGTCCATAATGCAGAGTCCCTCCCCAGCATCCGTGTAGGTCCCCTTCAGATGCTGGAAGGCTGCTGTGAGGGCTCCATGTCTTGCTGGACAGGGTCAACCCACCATAACAGAGCATACTTTACTTCATACCCTATTCTAAATATACTCATTACATTGTGTCCAGAAATACCAAGCATGATGGTATGCGGCAGTGTTTGTTATAGGTAGATACAGATGAATATGTGCAGTTAGAGACAGACATTCTAATACTTGTCTCTGTAGTCACACAAAATTAACAGATTGCTGTTATCATACTACCTCCTGGAGGACTTGGATCTCTCTTGATCATACCAAAATGTGCACTGTAGCAATGTTGCAAGGTGCAGCTTCTGATCTCTATACTTTATTTGTAGCTGCATATGGGCATAACATTCTAAATACAGTATCAGATAATGCACTATTCAACCAGTCTTGATTGATGGCTGAAATAAGAGCATCTGCATGTTCTATTCTGTCCAAAGACCCTGAGCTGAATGGTAGCCAACACTTTGAGAGATGGTTTGGGGAATAGTCTATATAGCCTATATCTGGATAGTGTGATTCAACGATCTTTGCACTTTTCAGCAGTTCAGGAGAGATGGATCGATTTCTCCTGGAGCCCTAATCTTTCCAGCTTTTCCTGTGCACTGATAAGTGTTCACAGCTTTACTAAAAAATTAGAGCTAAGCACTGGCAAAGGATAAGTTTCTTTGAATTAAGCTTCAGCTTGAAATGAAACAATAGTTCAAAACACCCAACTCTCTAAAGGAAAGCCTGATGAACGTTAACATCACAGTGTCATACGCTCAGAAGTGTGGCACAACAAAATTAAGGTAATTTCTTCTTCCAGAACTTGGAGACCATGCCTTGACAAGGAAAAAATTCCCTACTTCTCATACTAGTTGTATACTTAGTATACTCTGCTAAGAAACTAGAACAGTTGCTGCAGCCTCAACTAGCATTCAAGCCAGTTGTACCATTCAAGCCCATTTCCCACCACCTCCTCCAAATGCTTCCTGCACCAGGCATCTGGGCTATTGTAAGCTGTACTTCACCAGCTGATTTAAAGAACTAGCAGATGGCCAGTGTCTTCCTCTTTCCACAGTTAGAAAGATAGGAAATGAAAAACAGAGCCACTAAACCAGCTGCTGGGAAGCAATGATTGAGCCCACAAGACAGCCTGGCGGCTCCCATGAGTCCTGGCAGTCTCATCAGCACTGGGACAGCTGTGTGACAGGCTGCAGATTACCTCTTAACCTAATGGCTTTGATTGAAAGGGAGGAGGGAAGAAGCATGGCACCAGAAGATTGTATTAAACAGGGCATTAAAATCACTAAACCTTGTACGTTCACAAGGGGATAAGCCACTACTCACACAAATGAGACTGTAGAGAAAAACGCTAAGTTTCCTAATGGACTCACCACTCTCAATTTTCCCTTTTAAACCCCACCAAGACAGTAAAACACTCGGTTTATTGCTGACAAGGTTCTGAGGTGTGTCCTGCTTTCCATCACTCATAAGTTAGGACGGATTTTTCTTTTCAGAGCTTGTAAAGGAAGACAGTTCAGAGCCTTGTTAAAGATCTACTGATGCTCAACTCCCAGGTCACAGATTTGCCTGAAAGGGGAAAGGTCAAATGCAGCAAGAACATTTCTACCACACTTACCCCATTGAGTTTTGGCAAGCCATGAATTTCAGCATTCCTTTTCAGCATTTCACTGTTAGTTTAACTTGGACACTTTAATTTTTCAATTCTTCTTATGCTGTGGAGCACAAAACCGTACACACTACCAGAGGTGAAGCTGCATGAATGCTTAGAATCACTTGGCATTTTGGCTGCGAGGGCAAACTGTTGACTCATATTGAGGTTACCATGAAACAAAACCAACAGATCCCTTTCTTCAGGGCTCTTCACAAGCATCTTATATCCCACTCTAGAAGAACATCCATGATTACACCATCCCAGATGCAGAATCTGGCATTTGTACTTGCTAAATTTTATATAGCTAGTGATTGCTCAGTGCTCTAGGCTATCAAGATCTCTCTAAGGCATCTTCACCCTCGAGAGTATCAATAGTTCTTCCTACTTTATCATTGTTGGCAACTGATTTGGTAACAACCTTGAGAAGGAAAACCCTTTGACCTTCAGCAAGAACATAGTTGAGATTACTCCTCAAAAACATGACAGGAATATTAATTTTGAAAGCACTGCAGATTGTAAATGAAGAAAAATAAAACTGAAATTGAATAGAGAAATTTTATGCAAATGCACATACACATAAGAAAACAGCATTAGCAAACATTAAGGAAATTGAAACTACTGCCTGTCTGCCTTAATGATGTGCTGTCTGGAAGACGGTCATTATAACACACTCTGTATTCACAGCCCCTTCCATCTGAAGGGATATAATAGACAAATGCTATCAAACTCAGTCTACTGCATGGTAAATCTGGGGAGGGAAGAAGATCTTTCTTTGAAAAATCTTGTACTTTGTGTGGTTTAACAAGGAGAAGAAAAGGCAGTTCAAATCAGTCCTCTGTTTCTCAAACTCCAAAAAGGAAAAGTAGGAAGAAATCCTATCACCAAAGGAACCTTCCACATTTGAGGCAGTCAAACAGCAATTCCTCAGCTATAAACACCTGTGTCTTAAAAGCTTCACGCAGATACAAGGCCAACATACACAAGATTACAAAGGTCAGAGGGGTCTCAATAAAAGTTAGGTCCATCCTGAGGGCCATGTCTGCATTGAGGGTTTTTTCCTTTTAGACTTCCGTCATGCGTATTCCAAGTTTAAAATCAACATAGTACTAGGATGCTCTATTATTGTTTTCTTCTCAGAGACATTAAAGAAGTCCCTTGAGCATATTAGTCTTTGCATCTGTCCAAGACTAGATATCCAAGATATTTTTTACCTTTGAGACTAGATTTTGAGACTAAAAATCCACTGCTGTATTGCAGGATGACTTGAGGGTAGTCAAAGTCTTCTACAGAAAATCATGTTTCCTCTGGACTTTCACAGGCATGTAAGGCTATACCAGGTCAAATGGATTTTCTTAACTGTTACTAGGACAAAATGGTGCATAAAAATTCAAAAAAGCCTAAGGAGCACAATAACAGACCAAGTACAAAAATAGAGGTACGCTTCCTTTTAACAATAATAGACAATATTTATATGTCTAAGAACATAAGCACTGGAAGGATCCATTCTGCACAAGTTCTGAATAAGTGCAAGTAGTGAGTAGTCTGGGTTCATTGCTGCTGTATATTCTCCTTAAAGACATCTCTGCAATGTAATCAAACATGGGCAGCTCTACTACTCTGCTATACAAGTTTACATGTTTTCAAATTCTGCTGTAAAATTGTTTCTATCCACCTTTTTTCAGTTGCATTTATCTGTAACTGGTGACCTGTGATTTCTGTTTATACCCCTGGATCCTCTGGTATTACCCTGTTCTTGTACTTCAGGGGCCTTTGGCAAAATTGGAGGGGCATGGTTCAGCAGCACTCAGTATGTGATTTCCTAATAACTAATGTTTCACTAGCAAAATAACTCAGGCATTCACCTCTGTTCTACAGCTGTTGAATAGTCTGCACTCCAAAAATAGTAGTCCATTAGCAGACAGATGGACAGATGCAGAGTTAGAGTTTTGGTAACCAGTTTTTACCAATATTGATTAATTGGGGCATTATGACTTGTACATCGTCAAAATTGCTTTACTGCAGTGGTATGCAGATGGAAGACATCCACAAACCCCACATTTGAGGAGAAAAATCCAGCTGGGCTCCATCCAATGCTGCACAAACATGGGTGCCTAGCATCTAAATGGATGCAATATTTACTTGCTACCTATATTCCTTTTCTTATTCTGTCTTTTTAAACTAGTTATTCTATTAAGCTGTTTACTTTGGGCTTTCCAAATAAAGACTGGGTCTGCCTTGTTTCATTATTTGTGCTAGTGCCTGGCTGCTGCAGGATGTAACACATCTTGCTTTGTCTGGAAATCAAGCAAGCAGAGCACATTACTCACAGGCTGCAGCTCCTGGCAAAGTCACCTTCATACCACATAACTTGCACAGTGACTGAAGCTTAGGAGGGAACTCTCCAAAAACACTTGTCTCAACTCCTGCAATATCCTGTCAATACATACAGGGTGAGATCCTACTTGAGCACAAACCCGCTACCTGCACCGTGGCTCATGAACTGTGCTCCATTGCTTTTAAGGATGAGAAAGGCCACTGCAGCCTTGTGATTTGATTTTGATATCACAAAATATAACAAAAAAGACAGCTTTCCCCTACTGAGGTTGCTTTTTCTCTATGCTCCTCCTACAATCAAAGGAGCAGGAGACTCTTGCAGATGGGTACTGAGAAGGCTGTCTCAGGTCCTTCTAGCATCCAACTTAATAGACAAATGCAACTTGTATTCAAGCCACAGCTGCAAAGAGTCTTTCTGGTGCCTTTCTGCAAATGTTTCTCACTCCAGTAACCTGTAATTCTGTTTCCCAGAAAATTGGGTGGACTATGGCAGGCTGTGCCTGACCAAATGATTTAAAGAAATAGCATGAGGCATGCAGTAAGGCCTTCCCTTGTGTATAACTGAAAGATTTGGCTGCATCATTCTCCCTCTTAGGTGTCATCTCAGGGCCTGACCTGTAAAGAACATTACTGGGCTTCAGCCAGTCAAGCTGCAAAAGTATTTTTCATAACTTATATAAAAATCTAGAGGAAATAAATCACTTTTCACACCAAACTGCCCAAGGCTCAGACAGGATTTCTCCTGAAAAGACTAACCATACGGAGATGTCACTTGCTCTGTTTATATTATATAAATTCCCCAGGAATAAAAATTCAGGTAACAGAGCTCAGTACAGGAATCAGTTTTATTTGATTACAAATTCAGCACTGTTTTTGGTAGATACACTGTTGAAATTGGAAAGAATGAAAAATCTAAAGCCAACACGCTGCACATTTTCTTTCTGGGTTATTTCTTGTGGAACAGGTGTTGACTTCTTTCTCCCCCTTTCAGACCCAAAGGCAAGCCCTAGTCAGGCTGCAAGACTCGTAATGCATGCACACTCAATGTCCGTCCATACTGATTCTCCTGACAATGCATCAGGAGGAAATACAAGAAAGTTAGTTGCTTTAAATAAAAGTTGAGTTGATGTCTCCCCTCTGAGAATATCACATTTCTTGGCTTACTCTACCTTGTAAATATATGAAAGAGTGCTATTATTTACTTCCTAAAACAGCATCATAAAGTTTTCCCGTCCTCTTGACTTGAATCTGTCCAAAGCCAGCTGCTTCGAGGAGCTTGCTGTACTCTGCTACTGTTCGCTCTTTTCCTTCTGTCTGGACCAACATATTCATCGAATACAGTTGAGTTTCTAAAGGCCCACTTTTATCCTCATTCAGCAATGATTCAACCAGCAGCACTCCACCTCCTAGTTCAATAAAGAGAAATAAAACACACACTGAGCTCTGAGAAGACAAGGTATTTTGCAGCTGAGTTACTAGGTCAGATAATAAGTTTTAGTTTCAGGAAGAAGCAGCCTCTATATTTAGTCTTACTTCAGCATCACAGAAGACAATGAAAGAACAAAAGCATTGGAGTATGCCTCTGCTTAGATACTTAAGTACTCATGCACCAAGTCTGAAGGGGGTGTTATGGCTGAGATGGAAATTTCCCATTCCCCCAGCTGAAATCCGCAGAAGCTTACTGATTCTGCTGTGTAGGCTGTGTAGGCACTGTTTTCAAAGCTCTGAGGGTTCAATGTGATGCTTAATGGGATTTTCACTGTCATCTACACCTACTTAAACAATACGCAAAATCCTTACGCCTAAATACCTTGAAAGAGAAGTCACTGTGGAGAAGGAGACTGAAACTAGAAGCCCAAGCCCTATTTGGCTCAGTTGCACATGGCTGGCTTAGGAAAGCAAAAGACTAAACTAAGAAAAACCTGCACTGAAACCCAAATTGGGCATAGAGACTGGTGTGCTTCTTGTTACTGATAGCGCGGAGGCTCTCTGCTTTTCAAGAGCTCACACTTACCAGCCTTGCAAGCTTTGTAGACCTTTGCCAGCAGCTGCCTGCATTTGTCATCATCCCAATCATGCAATATCTTGGATAAAATATACAGTTCAGCTTCTGGAATTGGATCGTTAAAGAAGTCTCCTGTAAAGCAAGAATAAGTGTATTACACAAAACCCCTAAACCACAGAGGGCTGAGTTAAACAAATATTTTCAGTTCTGTCCATTTCTGGAGACTCTGGACTTGCCATGTCCATCACCCACATCTGTGGCATTGCATATTTTTTCCTTCAGTCTCAAGAAGGCCTAAAATGTTTAAAAGCAGCAGCTCTTCTTCAACCTTTGATGCATAAGAAAGCATTTGAGACTAAGTTTTATCCAGTGACAGCAATTCAGATTCATAAAGCATTAAGAAGAGGAGACAGTTTCTCTCCATTTCTATCATGTAAAAAAGGAAAAAGTTTCTCCTTTTCTAAGCAGATTTTCAAAGACCTTCAGTAAGAACAGAAAAACATCATGAATCATTAAGGAAAAAATACACATCTCTCACCTTCTAGCACCACCTTCATCATCACACCTTTTCTTCAGCACCTGGTGTATTACATTCAGATTTTTCTCGCTGCACCTTACTTTGTCATTTCTTCTCCCATTTCTTAGTACCACGCTCACACATAACATTTCCTGTGATCTTCCATCCTTGCTTTTATATACTCCCTTCCTTCCTCAAGGCTTCTTTCCTCTCTTTGAGCTTCAAGCAATATTGTCATTATAACACTTTGAAGACTTTTGTAAACATTTGAAGTTAGATTTCCCTACACTCATGTTCATCATAGATAATGCAAAGACCATTGCTTAGACAAAGACTATGAACTAGGCAAGTAAAATACAGACTAGCTCACTTGCATTCAAAGCCTGACATCTCTTAGGACTTTAAAGTAATTAATCATTTCCAGAGAAGGAAAACCCCTTGCTCAGAGCAGGCCTGGAATCCCACACATCTGTCAGGAGGTCTATGCAGGAGGAAAGTGAATGATAGGAAGATCTGTAACATAGTATGGTAGTTTTCCAGAACTGCAGGACATTTTTATTCTTATTTTTGTGTTAAAATACCCTCATTATGAAGAAATGAAATAGTCCAGGATTAAAAAGTTTCTGGGTTGCTGAATAACAGAGTTGTCTCTGATAGAAAGTAGCTGCAGATGCACAACTGGGACTGCCCTGTGATAGGGATGAACTGCAGACCTGGGCTGGAGAGGCTGCAACATGGGACACTCTGCCCACAAAACGGGCAACTGGAGACCTGAGCTTCAAGTATGAAGCAGAAGTATTCTCTGAGCAGAGACAAGGGGCTCAGGAGCAACAGCTGTGACAACACTACGCTACTGTCCACACCTACCTTCGTGGAAAGTGATACGATGCTCCTCAGGTGGAACAAATTGCTCTTTGGCCACTTGTATGACTTTCGGCAGGTCATAAATTGTGACCATGGAGTTTGGGTACAAAGAAACATACTCCCGGGCTAAAGCTCCTCCACCTCCTTTGGGGAGAAAGAAAAAGAAGGTCGGTGCTGACACAAAACCAACCTGCTCAGCAGCTTCTCCATGAAGTGATGCAGACAATAGCACATTCAGTGTATTCAGCCTCATGGAAGCTGTCAAGATACATTTGCTCACCACATGTTGCCCAAAGGGAAGAGGAGGGACAGGAGAGGCCACTATCAGAAGCTTTTAAAGTTCAGCGGCTTTTAAAGAAGACCTAATGACACTCACCTCCCAGGTCATAGATCTGCTTAAAAGAGGAAAGATCGAATGCAACAAGTACATCCCTGCCACATACACTCCATACTGAGTTCTGCCCAGCCATGAATTTCAGCATTTCTTCTTCTGATCTAGTAATGCAAACAGACGCAGCACAGGTAATTTACAATATCCTTGGAGATTCCTATCATAGAAATGTTAGTAGAAGTTTTAGTTAAACACTGATCTCTGTTTTTATTGACACAAAATACACTCTTTGGCATATAAATTTACGTAGCAGAAGGGTACAGCTATGTATTCATGCATTTAAATACGGAATTAAGTCTAGCAAAGTCCAACAGTATACTATGATGCTAATTCTCAGGCTTCCAAGGGATTTTTTCCCCCCCTTCAAATACCATTCTTTCTGTGCAAGAGACCTGTGATATGTTTTTCAGAATAAGAAATTATATGCTTCTACCCAAAATATTACACAATGTCCCAGTAATGGATACTGTTGAGAAAGAAAAATGCTGTGTGATGAGTTCTGATGAGTGGGGTTTTCACATAATCATATTTAATTGTCCCTAGCCGTAATTAAAACCACTAATTTTATCTACAACAATAAAATTTCTATAAATATACTGATTACCTGTACATTGCTCCAAAAGGGTCTTTAGATGCAATGTGAAAAGCTCTTTCATACTGGTTTCTTCCTTCTCTAAAATAACAACCAAAAAAAGCATGAGAGTGTGGATTTCTATTTCTTTTATTCCAAATACACCTTGGGGCTGCAGTTTCAGCTAGTTCATCACTGTGAAAGGTCCTTAACTTTGTACAAAATATATGACAGCCTCTTTGTAATGGCTGTAAATGCACCCTTGTTTGCCACCCAAAAATACGCTGATGTATTTCTCAGCCTTTCACATGAGTGACTCTGTCTTTTCAAGGCCAGGCTGGATGGGGCATTGAGCAACCTGGTCGAGTGAAAGGTGTCCCTGCCCATGGCAGGGGGTTGGAACTGGATGATCTTTAAGGTCCCTTCCAACCCAAACCATTTATGATTTATGGGAACACATCTCAAATAAAGGTACAAGACTGGTGCAATCATCATCATGACACACACAGTGTTTAATCATCAGTTGCACAAACTTGAACAAGGAGACTCCAGCCCCATATTACACTACTCCTTTACACCTTTGCAGAAGTAACCTTAGCCATCGTTAACCTATCATTCAATGTCATGTATTAAGAGACACCGTAATGTTCAATTGCTTTCCTGAAAGTCAAACACATAAAATCTGATTCCTGGGTCACCTCTACCATCAGAAAGAAAAGGTAAACAAAAACACACACAAATGGAAAACAAGAAAAAGTGGAATACATATTGGCTGGATTACAAGTTGAAACAATCTGCTGTTTTCTATTTCTGGGAACAAACCAGTATCTTCATTGTACCGTTCCCCAGAAACACACTACTCAGAGCAGCCACACAGATGCCACAAAGCAGTCTGCAACAGACAGCACACAACATTCCTCCTTACCTCACAGCATCAGCCAGGTAGTGCCAGCACAAGTAGACTGTATTGGAGTAATACATCATAATATGATACTGAGACTTGGGACTTGATTTTGTAAGGTAGATGTTGGAAATGTCTGTGTTTCTGTAGAGGGCTAATAGGTGAAATAAATATGTTTACTAACATGTATATACCACCTTGCCAAACCTACTGCACAGCATGGTACTTGTCACCAAAAGACGTCCACATGACCAAAGACACAACTACGCTGCTTCTACAACCAGTCTTTCCACTACAATGAGCAGTGGCTGAGGGCTGCTGAAATGTATGTTTCCCCATTCAATCTGAGTAAGCACTACCTACCTATACTTACTCTAGCACCAAACATTTCTTTCAAGAACAGCAAGAGGAATTCTTTATGAGTGTCATTATTTACTGATGGGTTTCTGCCTTTGTTGTGCTCTATTTAAATAAGAAGCCTCTGCAGACAAGCATCTTTGCCAGTCAACAAGATCAGCAAGCGGAAGCATGCTAACTACACCTACTCCCTTCTCAGTTCACTAGGTCAGGACCTTCTACAGAGAGAGTGAATGCCTAAAGGACTTTCAGAAATCTCCCCTGCTTCCTTCAACACAACTTTCACACAAAAGGAATGTAAAAGATAGATCCTGCTCTCCTTAAACTCATTGGGCAACTACTGGAATCCCTAAAACAGGGCCAGGCAACAAAAGTCAGAGCAGGGAATACAACTTTTGCAAGACTTTGGCCAGTCCTGACCAGCTGTCTGGTGGTCTCAAATTCCTCCTGACCTCATGGACTCAACATTTCTGCTGCAAGGACAAACTTATATCACCTCTCAGTTCAAATCTGTAACCTAGCTAAATACTTCTCATGGTGATAAAATCACAAAGATAAATAAAACGTGTTTTTAAATCATGCCATTGTTCATCTACCCTGGCATTTTGTTTTAAGGTTCAAAATCCTGCCCACACCTCAGAGTTTGCTTGAGACCAACTCTGCAGAGACCCTGAATATCTTCTCCAAGGTCCCTGAGGCTCTTGCTCAAAGACATTTAGGGATATAGAGCCCTTCACCTGGGTTTTACTTTACACCTTTATTTAATAAATGCTGGCATTTGCTGCTTCTCTTCCAGTTGAAGAAGGGATGACGTTCTCAAGTAATCCTCTTCTTCTTACACCAACTGTCCTAAGATTAGATATCACCTTCCCCACCTTGCCTCACTTGCCAAACCACCAACTTCTATAGTTTCTTCCCCTTCTTCTGCTTTTATTACCTCCTTCTTGTGTCAGCTCTACTGTCAAGAGCTTCAACCCCACACAGGCATCCAGCAGTCTTTCCATCCCTGTGGTGCTGGTACCCAAGCGTGCAGCAATGGCATCCACGGACAGAGGCTCCCTTGACTCCAGCAAAAGATCAAACACCCCCAACTCACAAGCAGTGAACATAACCTGGGGGAAAGGAAAGGTGGGAGTGAGGTGTCAGGTGAAAGCACAAAAGTCTACTGCATTTCTAAAGCTTTGTTGGAGAAAATATACACATAATTATATTTTTTTCATGTAAAAATCATATTTCATATAAATAAGACAAATGGTTAAACTGAAGTTTCTCTCAACACTGATAATACCATCAATCACTTGCAGTGCATTTTTTTTCCCATTTCTTTTCCTTTTATGGAAAAGCCAGCCAATGGTTTTCACTCACAAACGTTCACATTGAGAGACCTGTTTGGGGTGTGAATGTTCCTGGCTCTTCCTTAGTTTCAGAGCACATACTCCCAAGACTTTCTTGCTTTTTTGCCCCAAGAGCACAAGACGTTTTTTCATGATTAATTTTTCCTCTCCTTACTGTCAGCTCTGTCTTTCAGGAGCCATAGGATGCAGCAGTATTTGCACAACCTGAAGAGCATTCTTTACCTTACCATGTTGGCCAGAGGTGCAGCAAGGGACAATAGGAAATGTAACTAAATAGTCATGAGGAAAAAATCTCCACTGCAGTGGATATTATAATTTCATGTCCGTATGCTCACCCACAGAAAAGCAAATAATGTCAGTAACCAATAAGAGAAGTGGAACTACTAGTACTACCTTTGTGCCTTAATCAAATGCTGTTTGGAAAAACAGTCCTTATACTTGAGTCTATCTTTCATGTGAAAAGAGGCAACACACAGAAGCTCTCAAGATCAGATGCCTGCATAATACATATAGAAAACCACGGGAGAAGGAAGGAAATTCTTTGAGAAAGTATTTGAAAAATCTTGTTCTTTGCATGGTTAATAGGGAAGAAAAAAGGCAGTTCACGTCAGCTCTCTGTTTCTCAAACTCCAGAAATGAAAAGAGGGAAAAAAATCCCAACACTGAAGGAACCTTCTGCTTCTGGGGCAATCAGACAGCAAGTCCTCAGCTATAAAACCCATGTTTTTTTAAAGCCTCATGCAGAGAAAGTCTGCTCATCCAAGCCCCCAGAGGTCAGAGAGGTCCCAATAAATGTTAAGTCTATCCTGAGGGGTCAGGTCACTTTCAAATCTTTTTTCTCTCCAAATTTCCTTCCTGCTAAGAGGAGCAGAGAGGATGCTTTCATATGAGCCAGTTTTCATTCCAAAGACTTGCATTCAACACCTAAAGTGAGAACCTTGAATATTTCTGTCTGCATACTGTTAGACATCTATCCAAGACTGAATGGTAAGCAATAGCTTACCTTTGAGACTAAAAATCCACTGCTGTATTGCAAGATGTCTTGAGGATAGTCAAGGTCTTCTGTAGAACCCATCTTCTTTCTGGACTGAGGCACAGATTCTCTCATCCTCTTAAATAAGCTTCTTTCTACTAGGCAGAGAGCACACCATCTGATCCTCTTAATCTTCTCACTTCCAAAAAAACACACTGGTTACAAAATGGATAGCCAAGTTATTGGGCTTCAGTGGGCCTTTCTCCCAGGTCCATCTGTTTCTTTGGCTCTTCCATCATCAAGTACAAGGCTAAAGAATCAGAGTGGATTAAGGCTTGTCAGTTCAGCAGTCAGTTAACATGCTGGTACCTTAAAAGCATATGAAGGCTTGTAACAAACAAATCAGAAATCACTGCAGAACAGCATTAGGAACCTGAACTCCGTGCAGTGCACCAGGAGCTCATCAACCAAAGCAGAGTCTTAACCAAGGCTTGTTCAGAAGCAGCTCTACTCTATCAGGGTGGCTTTTTGATGCTGGAAGACTTCCCAAGAATAAAATCTTTACATATGTCAGTCAGCAGAATGGCATCACCTCAGAAGAAATACAAAAATTTGGCAACAAAATTCTTCACATGAAAAGTGAACATTCCCAAGGATATAAGAGTGAAGGAATATCAACTCTTTTCAAAGAAGTCATGGCATATTCCTGGTCAAAATTGGCATCTCCCACAGCCCTACTTCCACTCACCCCTCACCCAAGCGTATGCATAGCACTTACCTTCACCATCCTGAAACAGACTTTTTCTGCCTCTGGTGACAGATCATGTACTCAGGGCCTCTGACCTTACCCGCTCAAGGAAAACGGCTGGCATAACTACTACATAACAGGCAAGAGGAAATGATCCAAGATCAGAGTCCACACAAGGAGCTGAAGGAGAGGAGAGCATCCCACCAGTCTGTCCCTGGCATAATTTCCACTCATGTGTGGAAAACCTGGGTGTGCTTCCCTGGTCTGGTTTGCAAGCTGTGCCCACAGAATGGATAAAGGAAAAAACACAAGGGCATAACCAGAAGGGAATCGAAACTTGCTGTGACGGGCACAAGTCCAGGTGTACTTAGAGCTGACGGCACAGTACACCTATCCCCAACTAGAAAAGCAGCCACTCTGAAAAGAGGCTACAAGAGTTTGTTGTGCTTTGTCACAGTGACTGGTTGTGAATGTTCCATCCCTGGAAGTGCTAAAGGCCAGCTGGACTCAGCCTTGAGCAACCTGGTCTAGTGTGAGGCATACCTGTCCATGGCAGAGGGGTTGAAACTAGATAATCTTCAGGTCTTTTCCAACCCTAACTATTCTATGATTCTATGATGATCACTGAGGTGAAGTCTACAAGAAATTGTTGTTTTTCCATATTTTGCCAGTCTCTCACATAATGGCTTATAAAGCAGTGCCTGCTTGATAGCAACACCACAGTAAGGGTGCCCTACTTGTGCTTTGCCATGTTTTGCCAGAGCAGGGTGCTGAGGGATGACAAAATGTTCTACATTTTCCAGCTGGCTACATTCTTCTTCCCCCTCCCTGCAAAACTAAGCAGGGGCATGCAGAATGTCCTTGGTAAGAAACTGTAACATGACTGACAAGTGCCAGATGCAATATGGATTTCAACTTCAAGCAGAATATACCTCATGGGTTTTCGTATGAAAACTTAAACTGGATTACTTTCCTGGAACTTCTCTGCCCCACTGTCTGTTCCTTCAGCTTGTAAATGCCTGCCATGGTGCCCATCTTGCCTTTTTGGGCTGAAACTGCAACTCTTGGTTGAGAAAAGATGCTCTCCATCAAGTAAAGACTCATGGCTTTTATATCACACATTTAGCAACCCTTCAGCAACAACATTAAATGAGACATGACTTAGGTAATACACGGGTGGCAGAATGTTACAAACCAGCATTTTTTTCAGTGAAAGCTTTCTCCACTCTTCAGTGATTAAGCTAATGGGCAAAACTTGAACAATACAGTGACCAACATGCAGCTCAGCATTTTGTGTACATTACCTTGGGGTATGTTTAAAGACTGCACTTTTGAGTTTTGTCCCAACACATTTTAGTGTTCCCTTTCTTTCCTAGGAAGTAGGGTTGTATTTATAAACTGCTGCTGCAGGTTACTTCGTGCTTCTCTTTTGAAGCTGCCCCATTTTAGAAGAAATAGGCCACTATAATGTTCTCACCATGTTCCTTCTGACCATTTTGTATATGCAGTGAAACTTTATCAACTGAAAGGTTTCACTGCATAATCCTTCTGTGAAACTGTATTTTCCATTCAGATCCTTACATTTTAGCCAGAAATGCAGTCCTGCATTTATTTTAGCCAGTAGTGAAATAACAGCTTACTTTAAGAGTTAGTTGTTAAAGTCAGATAAGAGGTTCCCAAAATTATCAGCCCTTTCCGCCTCTGTACACAGCTTGGAACCTGTAAGTGTTCTGCAGGCTCTGACACGAAGTCTCCTGTGTTACCAGGTCTCAACACATAAATGTTAGGACAAACGCCAAATTGTAGGAACACTTAGACCTCCTCAGCCTGGCCAAGAGCGCCTGCAAATATAGTGTTATAATCCTGCTAGTGCACCAGACTTCATTGTTCAGTGCAGGGTAGACACTAATATTCTGTTTAAATTGTACAGTAGAGGCTGGAGATCACAATACACCTCTCTTGCCAGAGTGAGTCTGCACAGCTTGCATATAACAAGACGTGGCTCTCTAAAGAAAACACCTGAACAACAGGTTTCAAGAACACAGCTACATTCGTAATGGACATCTTCCCCTGCTGTCCCTGCCAGCTACTGAGGAAAACACTGGTGCAATTTTGCCTAAGCATAAAGATTTCCCATTCCTGGGATGATAATGACTTCTTAGATCCAGGCCATTATGCACACTGGAGGCAAACGCTCACCACACTGAAGTATACATCTCTCTTCCACTGAGCTAAACAAAACAACTCTAGGTAAAATGAGCTGCTGCTCATCAGCTTACAGACCACTTTCCTCAAATAACTTGGCACAGGTCAGCTATCAGATATTACAGTGATATTTAGCACAGCTGCATTAAAGATCCATGAATAGAAAAAATGGCCAACCCTTGATTCTTGTAGCTTTGACTAAATAACAGTTATGTTCACAACTGCAGATTAGAATGTCCTAAGGGGCCATAAGTTCACTTCACTTAATGCAAAGCTACAGGGTACAAGAGGCTCTGTTAATAAAATGACCACAGGGTTAATTAAACCCACCTGAAGTACCTTTTAAATTATGATTAAATCCATCTGTTGAGGACACAGAGGTAAGCATCTAATGGGATTACTA
>JBCJKH010047886.1:0-43709 GCA_039877255.1 Loriculus beryllinus | reverse complement strand
ACCCTCACAGGGAAGAGCTTCTGCCTAAGAGCTCAGCTCAGTCTCCCCTGTTCTGGCAGGTTAAAGCCATTCCCCTTTGCCTGCCCCTAAATGCCCTTACAACAAGTTCTTTTCCAGATTCCTTATAGCCCCCTTTATGTATTGGAAGGCTGCTATATACTCACGGCTCAGTTTCACTTGCTGGGGCGGCATTGCACCACCTCTTACCAATGAAGAAGACAACGGTCTGACAGTGCATCCCACCCTGGAGGGGCAGTCCAACCCCAGCTGCAGACACAGGCCTGATGGCTTTATCCACATCATTTTTGGACCATCCTCCATGGTCTTACTCAATGAGCATCCTCTTGCAGACAACAGGTCCCCCCACTGCAGTGGAGTCACAGTGGCTCTCTCTGGGTCTGCCTGCAAGGGTGAGGGTAGCCACTAACTCAGAGGGATGCAGACTCTGCATCGTGTGCTCCTGCAGCACACACACATCCTCACATGCTTGTTGACAGCACACTAAAAGTATTCCTCACTTCTTCACTCATCACAGTTTTGCAGGAGGGCTGGAACCGCAGCCCATACCCTGTCTGTAAAGCCAGAGGTTTTCCCTCTCCTCCCCCAGCCCTGCCGGGAAAACAGAGAACACCAAACAGCATTCCTGGCACTTTGGGGGGATTTTTGGTCACTTTAAAAGCCTGGATAAAATATCACCTCTTTCAACAGCTCATTTTGTGATGGCTGGCACCGGCCTGCAGTGCAGCCTGCCTTGCTCTCCCGCACCCACTGGGGGAGGCTGTGGGTGAGCTGAGGTGCTGGCAGTCCCCAGGTGAAGCCCCTTTTTGATGGCTCAGCACATTAAACAGAGACACTGTGCTTTTAAAGCAGCTCCCACCCGGTGCTCGGCAGCAGAGCCCTAACCCTGGCTTGGTGACAGCTCTGAGTGACCATGGCAAGCCACGATTTTCTGATCAAACCTTTCAGCAGTGCTGTTGTGCCAGGTCAAGGAGAGATGTGAAGGATGCTCACATCCCCCCAGCCGCTGGCCAGGCCTCTTTATGCCATTGCCAGCACTCATTGCCACTCATTCTTTGCCCAGTTTGGCTCTCAGCCACGGAGGAGGAGCAGGGGAGGCCACAGAAGGTGTTTACACAACAAGGAGATCATCTCAGTGAGAGTGGAGCCTCTGCCAAACCCAGCACTAAGCTGATACGAAGGAGATGCCATCAGTGTGGTTTTGCTCATTATCACTAATAACTGTTTGTGTCGTTGCTCTTAGGAGCTCCAGTCCTGGCTCAGCCCCTGCTGCTCTTGTAGCCTTGTGCAAGAGGAACAAAAATGGGGGTCCTGCCCCAAAACCCTATGGTCAAGAGTGGTGAGTGCAATGCCTGTGCTGTCCTTTCCCAGCTCACACCAGTGCTGGAGGATAGACCCTGTCATCATCCCTTTGCTTATCCAAGTGTGACCGGCACCTCAGCCTCTTGTCAAAACCAGGTTCACCACAGCACATCTATTAGCACCTTCCTCCCCCCGCCGTGGGGATGTCTTTGTGCTGACATGGCGATCATTTCCCTGTCAATGCACCGTGACAGCACAAGGATTTCTCATTTCCAATCCTGGTGCGTCCCAGGGTGATTCCCCGCTCCTCCATTAACCCCTGGCCCTGCAGGATGGGGGCAGCCAGCCCTGATGGATGCTCTGGTATCTCTTCCACCTCTGATTAGCAGAAGCTATCTCCTGCTTTTCCTCCTGACACTTGCCGTACCTATGCAGAACATCACTTAACCTGGAGTTAACGGGTGTCGAGACTTTTCTTCTCCTTTCCTTCTCATCTTCTCAGCTGAGAACAATGGAGGCGAGGTTTGCAGAGGGAGGTAATATCTTTTTTTAGACTGACTGAAATAATTAGAAGAAAAACCAGGCAGGCTGTTGGGTACATGAGCCCTCCAGCAGGCCTGAAATAGCAGCAGAAGTCTGCAGAGCTGAATACCAGTGGAGAACAATAGCTCTGAGCGTGACTAGTTGCGTTAACCAGCTCTGCCACCAAAGACCATTCCCCAGCTGTTTCCCCTTGTGCTCATGAACCACATCACACCTCTGCTGAAATCCGCTGTCCTGAGATCACCCCACTGCCACGAGCCACCACTGTGGCCACATGGACCTGAGCCATGCATTGCTCCACATAGGGTTCGTGATGCCCAAAGTGCCATGAGAGCATCCTTTACCCCTCTGCACCCTGTCCTGCTGCTCCTGCGGATCTCCCTGACCCCAGCCACAGGGACACTGTCCCACCCCGGCCCCATGGACCCTGCTTGACCCTGGGGACCCTCCGATTTCAGGAACACTGCCATACCACGGGGGTCTGGCCTTATCCTTGCCGACCTGATCCGATCCATGAGGACCTTATCTGATCATGGGGATCCTCCAATTTCAGGGGCATCGTCCTGCCACAGGGACCTGGCCTGATCCTTGCGGTCCCTATCTGATCCCACGTGTCCTGATGTGACCCCTAGGGTCCCTATCTGATCCTAGGGACCCTGCCTGACCTTAGCGACCTCTCCCACCCCAAGCTCTTTGTCCCTCCCCAAGGACCCTGTCCCATCGCATGCTCCACGTCGCACCCAGCACTCACCATCTGCCCTCAGGCACCTTGTTCACCTCACATCCCCTCTCCCAGGCTCAGTCGCACCTCCCTTCCCCCAGACACAGCCCGTCCGTGCGCTGGGAGCCGGGGCCGGGGCCGGGCCAGGCGGGGGGGGGGGGGCCGGGCCAGGCGGCGGCGGGGCCGGGGCCAGCGGCGGGGGCATCCCCGCCTCCTCGCTCGCATCGCCGGAGCCGCCGGAAACCCGGCGCTGCTGCTGCTGCTGCTCCCGGAGAAGTTGGTGCGGAGGCGAGAGCCGCGGGGCCCGGCTCGGTGCAGCTCGGCTCGGCTTTACCCGGCTCGTCCCGACCCGTCCCGTCCAGGCTCGGCTCGGCTCGGTTCGGTTCGGTTCGGTATGCCCGCCCGCCCGGAGCCCAGCGGGGCAGCGGGGCGGCGGCGCAGCCCCTGAGCGGGCGGCGAGGAGCGACCGGCCCCGGCCCGCCATGGAGCAAGTGAGTGTGACCTGGAGCGGAGCGGACGGGACGGGACGGGACGGGATGGGATGGGGTGGGATGGGATGGGGTGGGGTGTGCAGCGGAGGTGGGGAGGGACGGGGCTGTTGGGGACCCCCGGGAGGGGACGGGAGCCCCTCGGTGCCGCTGCCGGCCGGGACGGGGCGTGAGGACCGCTCCGGCCACATCCTCGATCCCGTTCCGACAGCGGGAGGGGACGGCGGCAGAAACGGAGACGCAGATGATGGGGGTCCCTTTTCCCAAGCAGCCCCCACCGCTTCCTTCAGCCCTGGCCCGGGGCTGAGCATCCCGGGAGCTCTTGGGATTTAAACTTTCCAGCCGGCCGGGTGAGGCTGCCGGGCGAACGCTGGCGCTGCCGGAGGACGAGTGCTGGCAGAGTCGGGCTTGTTCAAATGCCACGCTTGCTCAGGCCACCTTCTGCTGACTCTTGCTGGGGTGTTGTACTTCCGTACTGGAGCTGGGCCTCGGTCAGACCACAAGCTTGGCCATGGCCACAAACCTAGCAGCCTTCCTCAAGTCTGTTCTCCTCCTCCGTGTCTGCCTGGGACGGGTTTAACGCAGAGCAGGGCAGCAGTGCTTCTACACATGTAGATTTACACGTCCGTGCGCTCACACCCCAGTAATCTATCCCTGTGTGGATCAGGACACCACAGATTTGTTAGTGAGTTGAACAGGTCGTTTTCTTCCCTTGTCTGGCCAGATAATTATTCGTGCTTCCTTTCCTTAAATGAGGTTTAATGCTCATGCACAAAGCAAGGTCCCGGTAGGGCGGTCTGCTGCAGGACTTCAGCCTCTAGTGCATGTGATGCTGGTAGCTGTGGCTTGTTTCCCCTCTTTCATGTTAGTTCAGCTCCCAACATTTTGTGGCAAGAATGAGAGCTTTCCTAAACCAACAGGGAGACGGCAAAGCAGCCCAAGTTGGTAGCAACCTAGAGTTGTTATACACTGGCATCCATGACATTAATCCACAGCAGAAAAACTGCTTCCAGCTGGCGGCCAGTGGCCAAAGGGGCTTCTCACCCACCCCAGCATCCACCAACCATCTCATCATCAGCTCTTCATTAATAATAAATGAGTCCTCCAGTGCTTGCATGGGGGAGTGGGTGTCTGATGCTGTTTTCCAAGCTTTACATGGATCTGAGCAGTTTATTTCCAGTAAGATGGTTTCACTCTTGTGGGTCAGGGGGAAGTGAAAGGGCCAACAGCCAGGCTTGGAGGGGACGTGGAAAGGGAGGAAAACAGGGGAGGTCTGGAGAGGGAGGTTGTGTCCTGCGAGGTGTCTGTAAGTGCCTTGCTAGAGAGGAGTGTGTGGTACACGAGTTGCTCACTTTAAGTGAAGCAACTGTAACTGGGTGAGATGCTTCTGCGCACTACATGTAACTTGTAAAAGCATTACCATGATCCAACTGTTGGGTTGATTTTGTGTTGGAAAACATGGAAAGTATGTGGGCTTGTGGGCCCTTAAAGTACATGGGGAGAGGAGAAATAACTGCCTAACTAGCGCATAAAAAGCCATCCTGTCCCCCTGATTTGTCATCTGTGCATCATCAGTCTGAAACTCATGTCTCACTTCAAATGCCATCGTGGTGTAAACTGCAAAAGTGGCTCCTGTGGATTGGTTTGAGGAGTGATTCCTTTGGCATGAGCCAGTGTTGGGATAACGCAGTTCTTCCTTCATTTACACTGGCTCACTTAGCCGATGTAAGGGGGTTTCTTCTCATGGATTTACACCAGCATCAGGAATGAATCCAGCCCAAGAGCATACTGGGGAGGGTATCTTGGCGTTTCTTGTGGAAGGAATAGCTGAGTAGCTGAATAGCTGAATAACTCGGCTATACTTGAGGAAGTATAACCACAGCAACTCATCTCTTTGTGCCATGCTCTGGTTTGAATGGTGGGCACAATTCGCTGCTCTTGGTGCCCTTCTCTGGCTAACCTTCCTGTGCCAATTCCAGGCAGTGGTGGCATAAAAATAGTCTGCAAAGGTGTCAGGCACCATCTCCGAGACTCTTCTTGCTTTCATGAGAACAAACAATCAGGTTGCATCATCTGGGCTTTTACACAGATGGCTCTGTCACATCTTGTAGTGGGGACTGGAGCAGGCACCAGGCAGCTCCAGCTCAGGTGACTCCTTGTGCAGTGCTGGGGACAGAGCCCTCTGCTTGTGGCTGCTGTCATCTGCTGAGCCCAGCATTCTCCATCTCATCTCACCTTCCCTTTCCTGGGCTGCTCAGCTGGGGCAGGCGGAGGCTCAGAGTCACAGGTCCTCCATGTGGGTGCTCCAGTCAGGGCTCTTGGGTGGCCTGGGGACAGGGTGAGCTGCAAAGCCACCCTGCAATGTCACGGAGGAGAGGTGATGTCCTCGGAAGGCCAGAGAGCCCATGGGGAGCAGGCAGCCTCAGAGGCTGCCTGACGAGCTCGGCTCTAGCTTTGCAGCTCTGCCTTGTGGAGAAGTGCAGCTCCAACAAAACCCGTTACTGGGACACGCTGGTTTTGCAGAGGTAGCTGTTAAGTGCTGTGTCTTCACAGGGGGGTACTTTTAGTTTAAACCCAGAGGAGACAGAGTAGTTTTCACTCTGCAGAGCACCTGGAGAGGCCAGGGATAGATGTATTTGCCATGTGATTTCAGAAAGTCTTTCTGCCAGGTGGGGAAAAAGAACAGCAAGAATTCATCTGCCAAGCAAAAAAACAACCTTTATAGG
This sequence comes from Loriculus beryllinus, assembly GCA_039877255.1. Lineage (NCBI taxonomy): Eukaryota > Metazoa > Chordata > Aves > Psittaciformes > Psittacidae > Loriculus > Loriculus beryllinus. The sequence continues at coordinate 37,911 of JBCJKH010047886.1, read as the reverse complement.
GTAAAGAACATTTTGGCAGCTCTCAGTCTGGAGTCACTTGAATAAACTCTTAGAACAGCTACATCCATGCAGAACTGCTCCGAGGGAGGTTAAAGTCCGTGCTCAACCATCTAAAAATGACATCAAAAGGGTGCTCGCTCAGGAAACCGGCAGGTCTATATTTGTGCAGCAGTTGCTGTTTGCTGAAGTCGCAGATCACAGCTGAATACAACTTCCTGGCAACCTAAAAAGTCAAGTTGAAAGAAACCCCCCCCACACACACACATACACAGGCCCCCTCACTTCCCGGAAAACTCCTCGGTGCTCTGTCATCCTGTACTGTGGCTGTTTCAAACACAAATAACTGCTACAAATGGCACCAAGGATGTTGCAGGTTTCCGCCTGGTTTTCTTTTAGGTGATAACATGATTTATTTAAGTGTCTTGCTCCCAGTCTGCTCCTGCGAATACCTGCAAAGCCAAGCCTCTTAGCAGGGATCAGAATAAATGTGGATACATGGGGTCTTTAATGTGTTTTTCCTCCTGTTACAGGCATGAGCTCCCTCTTTGGAGCAAGGAAAGCTGCTGTTCGAGGGTGTGTTCATTGGGAATCTAGTGCATGAAAAGAGATTTGTTAGCAAGGCTCTCCCCCCAGTTTTTGGAGTTCATCCGACAGACTCGCTCTCTCCTGGCCATGGGAGCATCCAGCTCTGACTCCTTTTCATGCATGTGGGATTTCCTCATGTTACGAAACATGATGTCTGAGCTCCAGCCAGTCCAGTGTGTTTTGTTTGGGGCTTTTTTCCTGTGGGAAAAGGTTTCATTCGGCAGGCAGTGAGGGCTGGTTGGGGATAGTTGGTGTGCTGGCTTTCTGCAGCAGGATTTGCTGCTGTTATAGATGGGGATGTGGAGGAAACCAAGTCTGAGGGGTCAGTGGGTTTCCTGAGAGGAGGCTGGAGGCTTTGGGGTTGGTCTCTCCTTCCAAGTGTCAAGGTTGGCAAAGTGTTTGTGTAAGGGGATTTGGCTCAGCGGGGGATTCACCTTGCCTTGCTTGAGGGAAAGAGGCTTAACTGAGGGTCTATGGGGTGTTGAGAGCAGCAGGGTGCTCCAATGGAGGAGAAACGGGGATCCTGGCTTTGCAAAGGCTCTTCCAGTGCAGTGGGGAGGAGGAAAACTCAGCTGTAGCCAAGTCTGCTGGTGAAGGCAGTCAGCTAATCAGCCCCCGCTCCCGACTTAGGTTTCCTGTCTCTGTTTGACATGAATATTGATACTGGATATTTCTGATGTTTTTCAAAGCAGGGAAGTTATCCATCTTCTGGTTTTTACCAGGCTTGAAAAGGCAGCAGCCTCCCAGTGCAGGATGCTGGGGCTCCCCATGCTGCTGCAGACAGGCGAGAGGAGGCTGGAACAAACAGCAAGGACTTAAAGGCAGGGCAGTTAAAACCACCCCTCTTGTGGTGTTCCCTTCTCTGCTGGTCCTTCCCTCTGCCTGCAAAACACACAGGAGCCTTCTGGGAATGTTTTAGTGTGGCTCTGATGAAGTCCTGTCTCTCATGATATTTAAGGTTCCTTCCAACCCAAACCGTTCTATGCCATGGATTTGCCCATGGGATTTTGCTTGGAGGCATTGTCCAAACATAGAGACCTGGAGGAGACATTTTCAGAAGTGGCCGTGGGCTAAAATATGAGTGGTGCTACTGATTTCAGCAGGATCCATCCCACTGGGATTTGTCCATCCCACTGGGAGTTGGAGAAGCGGAGCAGAGAGGAAGGAGCTAGTTTTCAAGGCGCACTTGGTACATGGTTAAGCTGGGAGTACCTGCACAGAGAGCGGAGCAGAGCCACTGGGGAAGCAGAGGAGCAAGGTGGCCTTGCTGCCATCTCAAGAGTGTCCCCCAGGGTAGCCAGAGTCCATCCTCACTCCCTGATGCGATGGGATGTGGTTGAGTTTTCTTCTGGAGGATGCCAGTGTTTTCCCTAGTGGTGTGGTGGGAAGGGACCACATTTGGTGGGAGCTGACATCTTCTCTGGGCAGGCTTTCTGAGGACCTTGATTAAATGGATGGAAATTCCTTCTCCTCTCTGTCCTTGCAGGATACAAAGGAGGAAGTCCCAGAGAAACCAAAGCCTGCTCCAACCGCAGAGAAATACGGCTGGATTAAGAAAAGCAGCGGGGGACTCCTGGGATTATGGAAGGATCGTTACATCCAGCTAAGGAAAACACAGCTCGTGGTCTATGAGGACGAGGTATGGTCACAGCTGAAGGTTTTGAGCAGGGGCAGGACCAGGCCCCTGGTGACACATGTTCCTGCATTTTTCACTCTTCTCTCCAGCTCATTCCTTTCAAAAGGGCTTCTCCAGTTATCCCCAGGAAGGGTAAATGCTATAAAGAAGAGAAAGCAGCTGCATTTTAGGGTATATTATATATTATAAATATTGTAGCCAGTAAATATTTTGACAGTTCTATTGCCAAAGAAAAATAATGGGGGCAGGACATCCTGTGAGAAGGCAAAGGGAGTGAAGCTTGGGGCGGAAGCAGGATATGTGCTGTGTGGTTTTGGAGTTTAAAGGATAAAAGTGGACTGTAGCGGGCTGACTTCCCACCTGCTGCTTGAGGGAATGGCAGGCAACCCTGCAGCTGTTTGGCACCCCTCAAGCAGCTCAAATTGTTGCTAGCCAGGCTCATCAGTGCCTCTGATGGATGCAGGGTGAGATTGTGAGTGCTTGCTGTCCTTCTGAAGCAGAGACACGGTTTGGATTTGGTTCATCTTTTCCTTTTACTTGAGCCAGTACTGAGCAAAGGACCCCTGGGAGCCTTGTCCTGGACTTCCCTAGATAAATTGCATGCCTTAAGTTCATGGCCTCATTTAGAGCTGTTTCCAATCAAATGAGAAATAAGAGCCAAGCCAAATATGTCCTGCGTCTTCATGCTAGAAGAATGAAAAATGCAGGGCTGGTCCTGCTGGGCTGCAAAGGAAGCTCTTCCCTTGGCTCCTGGGTTAGAAGGGGCTTCTCAAGAGCAGAGTTTGCCTCAGAGTTAAAAATTACAGTGCAGAGCACAAGCTACAACCATCTGAGATTAGGGGTGGGTCAGACTAAGCCCTGCTGGTATATGGTGGCTGGAAGTTTGTGTGTGCATCAGGATGGAGGAGGATTTCTCACTGCGTGGTCGGCACAAGGACCACGTGTCTGTGTGGTGTCTGACACAAGGGGATCTGGGTCATTCGTGGGTATCAAGATGGTAGAAAACCAGAGTAATGTGAAGCTTTGTGTGCAGTTTTGTCAAGGGAAGAAGAATGGGGAAATGTGTCAGCGGCTGCATTGCTGCGATGGTTTCAGGACCAGGACTGGCAGTGAGTTTGGTTCTCTTTTCTAAAAAAAACACACTATTGCCTAATAAAGGTTTGTGAAAACCAGTTTGGGTTAAAGGGTGTTGCCTCCTCCCTTACACTGAACCCTCCTGTGCTTCCCAAATCCCAACGCTTTCTGGAGGCGTTTGTTCTTCGTTGTGAAATGGCAGGAAGAGTGCAAGAACAATGAAATGAGAAGTCACTGTCAGGTGATGAGCAGCTTGGAAGCAGGGAAAGGGTTTCTCTTACACAGAGAGCTGCAGCCTGGCCCTGCAAACCACTCATGCTCTGCACATTGCTTCCCAGTGCCCCAGATACCTGTTGACTCCAGCGGAAGCTTCAGGAACTCAGAGATTCAAATTCTATCATCATGACGTAGAGTTTTTTAAAGGGCATGCCTTTAAAAACAAGATATATGGAGGTTTTCGTTACCACAAGGGAAAAGGAGGCTTTTAAAGTAAGATTAATTTTCACAGATGTTCAGAAGAAGGAAAAATCTCAATCATTTAAAGGGTTATTTTATTATCTAAACAAGGAAAATGGCATTTGTAACAACCAGACATAACATTTTCTGGTAGCCTGCGGATTGTGGTAACATCCTGTAATAAATTGCATCTGTAAGCTACAGTAGCTACAAGGTCCCATTATTGTAAATAAGGGATCATGTTAATATCTATAGGCTATTAAACTGGCTTACAGTGAAGTCAAATGGGTAAGAGAGGAAATTGCTACAAAATTATCTGGTAGCACAATAGGATAGCATGTGATTGTGCAGACTTACTACAGGGGAACTAAAGGAAATAGCAATTTTCTGCTCTCAGGAGGGGTCCTGTTGCTACAGAATTGAAGCAGTTCATGTTTATGGCTGTATTTATCTTCCTTTAACGTGAGTTAGGGCAGTGTTGCTGTCTCCATCTTACAACTGGGGAACTAAGTTTTTGAGATGAGAATGGCCAGTGTCAAAGGAGAGTGTGTGGTGCAGTGTGGGTTTTATTTCTGGAGCTCAAGCTGCCCTTTTTCCTGCTGGACCTTTTCCACATACCTTTGTGGAACCTGAGAGCTGGCTTCGTGTGATCCTGGAGACAGACACAGCATCCCAGACCATCCTCAAGCTGAAATGTTTTAAAATGGCATTGCTCAGTGCTGGCTGAATGGAAGCCCTAGAAAAAGAAAGGAGATAAAGCTTCAGGCAACAGGAATACAAGCATCTTCCCATGTGTATCCTAGAGTTAGGCCTAGGTGGGTTAAACGGGAGGGAGGACAGCTTCCATGTGGGAGGGCATGTTCAGAGCCTGAGTATTGCAGCTGATCTGAGCCCATCAGATTTCCAGGAACTGAGATAATGACTTGGACGTGTTGTGCTTTTATGGGTCCCTCCTGTTGGAGCCCTTCACGTGTTGAGGCCCTCCATGAAGAGGTGCTAACATTGCCCTCAACAGTTGTTTCTAATGCAGGCACCTTTCTCTATGCAATTGCATGAGGCTGGCTGCACTTGTAGCTGAGGCTTGTGTGTGCAAAACAAGAGCAGAGGGGATGGTCAACACAAGATGTAGGCAGTAATGTACCGTGTTACCAGAAAGCACAGTCTGAGCAGAACACAAGTACTGTATTTATCCCCATCAACAGCTATCTCCTGGAATGTGCTCCTGACCTGTCCTGAGAGAGTGTTTTCCATATTACATTTGTTAGTCAGGCTTTGGGTTTGGTTTATGAAGGAGAACTGCAAATGGCTATTGTATTACCTGGAGCAGATGGGGGGTGAAAGTCACCTCACCTGGCTTCAGGTTTCTTTCAGCGGATGTGAAATGAAGGGAGATGCATTTCTTGTTATCTGCTGTGCCTCCATCTGCAGCACCCTGCTTCTGCACCCTCACATGAGTGAAGGCTCAGTTAAGCAAGATGTTTGTGTGATATTACATACCCCAGCGGCAGCAAAAGAGCCGTCAGTGTGAACACTTAGAGCTCTGGCATGCTCAGATCCTCAGAAGCTGCTCAGAAGTCTCTGGGAAGGCAGGATGCGTGCAGCAGGCCCACACAGAACCAAGCAGGTTATTTTCTAAAGGGTTTTTTTCTCTTCTTGTTTCTGCATATTCTTGCCAGAATCAAAATCAAGCTTTGCAAAGCTCCAGCGAGCAGGGGAAGAGCAGGCAATCCTGTGCAGAGAGACTACACGGATCAGTATCGTCACTCCATAGATTAGAGAGCATCACTCTTGGGTTTGGGGGTTTTCCCCCCTAAACAGTGGTTTATATTTAGGTTTTAAAGTTGGGGGTTTTGTCATTTGGGGGATTTTTTAAAGTGCATCATTTGACAGGTTAAAACCCTACTAGACAAAAAATCTTCTAGAGACCAGAGGATCCACTCTGCATTTAAACAGTCATGCCATTAACATCTGTATTTTGCCCCTGGTAAAAGCAATACATACCCAAAAGTGATCTGTTAAAACACTTTGAGCTCCTTGGATAGAGAAGTAAATTATTATTTCAGGCAGTCTAGACATTGTGCACTGAATGGAGGGTCACAGCCTATGAATGTGGGTCACTAAAGAGGCCTTTGCTGGAAATTATACTGCATATAAATACAAGTTTCAATGAGTCTTTACTCCCCTTTTTATCAGCTTCTCATTAAGGCAGTTGTTTGCCTAGTGTGGTTCTTTGGTTGATGCTCTAATGCTTTTAGGTGCTCGGTATTTTCCTTCTTAAGGGCCAAACCTACAGACAGATACATGTTAAGCCGCAGCATCTGCTCCGTGAATAGCTAATGGAATTGGGTTTCTGCATTAAATCATGAATGTAGGGGTTTCTGTAGCAGGATTTTAAGTGTCTTATTGATTGTCCTTTACAACAAGCACAGAAGCAGTTTAAATAACAAGCCCTAAAGTCTGTAAAGGAAAAGAGAAAAGTGGTCTGAAGGGAATTCCCTACTTTGATCAGGTGCAGGGACAACCTGTGAGCTTTGTGCTGCAGGGAGGTGCGACCACTGAGTAAGAACACAACATTTGTGGCTCAGGATGGCATAAAAGGATTGCTTTAACTTCTGTGGGACACTGGAGATCAAATGAAGCGGAAGCTTGTCCGGAACATGTGTCTAACACCCATGTGTTGGAACGAGACCCTGGAAGCAACCTTGCCTCTGTGTGATGCTGAGTATCCTCCTGGTCCCAGGAGGTTGAAGGGCACCTGGAGATCTGCAGCAGGGTTGGGTCTTTCAGTCTTTATCTTAGTGGTGCAGGACAAACATAAAGGATCTCTTTGTGACCCAGGTAGGGTCACATAGAGGGGATGGCTGCTTGCCAAGGGTAAAACAGAGACAAAAGCCCCATTCTGGTGCTCCCTGAACTCAGATGCTTTTGCTTTGCCTCAGACACGGAGTTTTCTTCTTTCTCTGCCTGCTTTCTTCCCCGCCCTCCCTAAAGAGGATAACTTGAGAAGTTCAGGTCTCTGAGATGAAGGAGCTCAGCAAACTTTCACATCGGGGCTGGTAACCGCACCGGCCGTGCAGCAGTGCTGTAATGTGGGCGGTCGTGCACCAAAGGCCAGGATGAGATCACCCATCCCCGAGGCATGTATTCCTGACCTCACCCTTCTCTGTCATTTGTTGGCCGCTGAGGGGTTATTATTTCCATCCCAGTCCTTTTGCAGTGACACTGCGACAGCAGGATTGCAGCAGGAGCCTTGTGCCTTCAAAGAGCTCAGTATCATCAGCAGGATTTTATCTGCTGGGTTTTAGGTATGGGCAGGATTAAGCTGCTCCTCCTCGTATGTGTTCTCCTGGTTCTCTGGTCACGTTCACCTCCTCAGTGTCAAATGAAATAAACAGCAATGTCATTAAAATAATAAACCTAAATTAGATCCAGACATCCCTCAGTGGCTCTGAACTCGCTCTGCATCCCGGCATCGGCTCTCCATCCCCAGGTAGGAGGAGGGTTAAAACAAACTAAACACAGCCTGAGCTCTGCACAGCGACTTAAATGTCAGGCGGTAAAGGGAGGAAATTCCCTGCAGCCCACTTCCCTCTGAACTCCCCATTCCCTGCCTGCAGCTTCCTGGCTGTGATACATTTCCTCATCCCACACCCCCTTTCTCTGCTACAGGAATTGCTAAATACAAACTCAGATGGGTACGAGGAGCTGCCCTGGGAGCAGAGCCTGGGCTGGGGATGGTCATGGCCAGTGGTTTTAATTCAGGGTGGTAACGGTGGTTCGTGAGGTGTGCTGACTGGAGCAAGAACTGCTCTGTGATTCTCACTGCTCATTTGTCTAATGGTTAGCAAAAGGGGGCTTTGGTCTCTTCTGGGCTACTGAGACATGAAGAACATTGTCTGCGCAGTGTTACGCTGTGATTCCTATTACGGATGGTTCTGTGCAGCTGAACTGAGCCACGCACCATGTGTGGAATTTTAGTTATGTTACTGGGAGAAGCGAGCCAAGACGCGGCCGGCAGTCATCAGTGGAGATACACCAGAGATAAATACACCCCACTGAGACACTGGCCCTCGCAGTTTTGCTGGCTGTATGGGACTGTATTTCCAGTCCTAAGCACTTTGACAGCTCGAAGCGTGGCTGCAAGAGGAGTGTGTCCCAGTTGCACGTGGCTTCTGCTGACCTTTTCCATGTGAGGACCAGCCTGTCCTGGCTCTGTGGTAGCAGGGCTCCACTCTTATCTTCGCTATGCCTTTGGTATCCTAGGGGGCTGACTGGACCATGATGATGCTTGTGTCATCTTCCCTGTGAAAAACCAGAATAACATCTCCTGTGTTCATTGTAGGGAGAAAGTAGTTTCACTTTTGGCTGCAGATCCCAACAGAGATGGCAGGAGGTGGTATTACTGTCCACAACATGTTATTTGCTTGGCCACTGTGGACCTCTAGCTGCAAATTGTCCTGTAGCTTAAAGACTAGGGTGTTTCCTTAGTGAGATGCCAGCCTGATTTATGGGGGCTTGCTGTCTGCATGCAGATTATTTTTAAGGCAGAAGAGCTTTTAGACAGATGCAAAGGGAAGACATGCAGGGTTTGATGGTATATGATTGATTTCAATGGCTTCTATTCATAATGTTTCATTCCCTCCCTGCAGGATGAGCAGAAGTGCATAGAAACAGTGGAACTGGAGAGTTATGACAAGTGCCAGGAGCTGCGAGCACTACTCAAAAGGAAAAACCGTTTCATTTTGATCCGCTCCCCGGGTAAGAAGGTAGGATTGCCTTTCTCATCACCTCCAGTCTGCTCACTCCAACTGAGTTCCCAGGCAGCTGCACCCAGAGCAGATGAAAGACTGAGATTTGGCTCTTTGGCAGCTGGGAGAAATGACTGTGAATGGTGTACAGCGTGTAAGGAGGAACGCTACTGTCTTGTAGGCTTTCTTCTTTCCTCTTGATGTTTTTCCTGCCTTACCATTTTCTTCCTCCAGTACTCCCTGAGCATTGCAGAAGCACCATTCGTTATGTTTCCCTATGTGCTCTGGGCAAGGAAGTACCCCTGTCCCAGTTGTAGATGCTGCAGCTTTGCCCAAGTTCCAGTGAAATCAATGATCTTGATCCATGTAAGGAGACTGCTGCTGGAGTTGGAACCATTGATCTGAGAAACTTCAGTGCAAAGCTACTTGCAGCCAAACAGCTCCTAGGAGAAATGACTTATTTTGCAGAATTCATGAAACTCTACATCTTTATCATCCTGCACAGCCTCTGGTTAGATCCAGAATCTCATAACCAGGCTGGTGTTGCTGGTGTTACATCCATCTGAGCCCTGACTGCATGCAAGGACACACTTGCCTTACTTCCTATGCAGGTTCATCATCACTACACATCTTTGGATGTTCTCCTTAGTTCTTATTTACATGCTATCCATTTCAGCACCTTTATGGGCTAGGATGCTTCTGTTATTGCTTTGACGCATCACACTTTGACTTCTAATTGCAGTGTGATTTTATCGGCCTCAGAGATCTTCCTAAATCTTCCCGTGTAAATCTGAGAGGTTGAGAGGGACAAAATATACTCATTTCCATAAGAAAGTGAACAGGCAAAAATATCAGCACGTCTGCATTCCCCCATCTCCAGTTTGTTTAAATAAATGGAGATTGTTTAGTCCTTGTTGTCATTGTTGCTTATGCTTTCACTCCAGTCACTTAGTGTTTATTCCCATAGTAAGACCTCAGCTGAGTTAAGAGCTTCATTGTGCTAAACTTCACTCTGAACAGCAAAACAAGACTGTCCTGCCCCAAAACACTACAGGGACCAGGGTGGGGTGGAGAGAAAAGGTGAATGATTGTTTTGCAATGAAGGAGAAAACCAGTATTAAGCACCACGCAACATAGCGATGGAAAAGTGCACCCTGGGCTAGTGAGCTCCTGCTCAGCACCCAGTCCTGGGGCAGAGTCTCCGCAGTCTGAGTTGAGGTTTAGTGTTTGGTTTGTAACTTGATTAATCAGAAATCACGTCATTTTCCATCAGAAGTGGCTAACCCCAGCAGGCTTGGTGTGTGTGCTACAGGGTGGCACCATAACTCCTAGTGCACACCTATTCCTGGGGAGATGAATAAAAGCTCAGTGCTCAGAGATGGGCAGCACAGTAGGAATTATTGTTATCTATAAGTATGCTACTTAGAAGAGTGTAATAGCTATGTATGTCTGCACTGCTACATGAATCAGCACAGTGTATGAGACCTGTTCCTAAACCTTTCCTTTCTTGCTAGGAGAAACATAAGCCCAAACTGTGCCTTGAAAGGGTAACTTCATCCTTTTGCCATGCTGGCAAGTTTACAGCTCCTCTGTTCTGCATGCCACTGATTAAATGGAGATCTAGATAGAGGCTACTTTTTATAAGGCTCTTTTGGTGAAAGGGAGGGCTTTTATAAATGAAAAGTTCCCTGTTTGTAGCTCCCCTCCCACCCTCCTTTTGGCTGGGAATCTGGTGAGGGTGTTGACACACAACATACTTTGGCAGATGTTAGAACAGGCTCCAATTAGGAGGCCAATGTACACAACTGTCCTTCTTCTGTTTTGAAATCGCAGCTGTGGTGATCTGTATCAGCTAAACATTCTCCATTTGAGAGGCTTGCTGCCACCCTCAGTTGAAAATCACCCTGTGAGCTGGCTGGCCAAGCCCTGCCAGACCTTGCTAGGGCTTTTTTTGCCCCCTCTCCTGAGCAGAATGCTGAGAAATGCAGAAATCCAATGAGTGTGTGGGACTTACGAACAAGCTAGGAAAGGTCATTTCCATTTCACTGCACAAACAGGGGTTTCCCTCTTGGATACAGGGAGCCCAGTTTAGCTGTAAGGAAATCCCAGTTTAAATATTGGATGGGGTGTTCTTGAAGAGCAGAGATTAATTGCTCAGTTAAAACTACTCAGCAACTAAAGTTGCACCCAAATGAATAAGTTGCCTTGCTAAACACTAGTCTTTGATGGATATACCCCAGATTCTGCTTGCCCTGTTTACAAGGATGACATTTTTGTGAAGCTGTGACAATATAAGCATGCCACATGCCTGCGCTGGTATGGAACTGAAAGAAAGCACTGCCCCTGGAGCTTTGACTCTCCAGCAAAGGAAGCTGGCAGTGTGCAAAAGACCCGTTCTGCTTAGAAATCCCAAATGCTTCCTTCTGCCCACAGCGATTAAATGAAAGCTGTTGGATGTGGAGGGCTGAACCTGTAAGAAAGAGCAGCAGCCTTGGCCTTAAGACTTGAAAACGTACTCATGATGCAGAAAGCAGTGGAAGTCATGCTTGATGTAAACTGCCTAGAGACTACAAAGATTAGCACAAGTCTGGTATTCAGTAGGTCTGAAAGCCTTCAGGTACAGGGAGGTTTTAAGAGTGGGAAGAAGGAGTGTGGTAGTAAGGGAAAGAGTCCAGGAGCAAGCGCTGCAGCTCCCCACACATCCCTTCCTAGTGTGGCCAGACACAAATTCCATGCCTGCAGCCAGAGGTGGAAACCTCCAGTGCTTATTTTTCCCTTACTCAGCTTTTGGAGGGACCTGCAGCTGCCTTCAGCAGGGGTCCAGCCTGGAAGCTGCAGTAGATCACAGTGACGCATGTTTGCCCTGTGCATGGAGGAGGCTGCTCCTAGGGTCTGACAGTTTGGCAGAGATGCTGTGTTAGTCCCAGGGATGATGGAGCTCTTGGGTCAGCTGCAGAAAATAACAAGAATCCCCTAACTGAGAGTCCCTTGGCTTCCACTTTTCCCTCCAGGATCGAACCTGAAGTCATGTAGAAGAAGGCAGGAGATGACCTCACATCTGGCAGATAGACTCTGGTACACTCTTGGGTAGTTTAAGGTGTTACCAACCCAGCTCTGCTCTGGTTCCTGCTGGAGGTGACCATCCTGTACCAAAAGCCAGCAGAAGGGAACTTCCCACACCTAAACCAGCAGCTCACAAGCAGTTCACAGTCCAGCCCCACTGAACTGAAGCCGGCTTTGCACTGAATCAGCTGAGGAGCAAGCACAGGATTCTGTCCCCCACCACAACCACAGATCAGCACCATCTAACAGAATTACTCAGCGAAGAGTAAAGGTCTTGAGCTACAGCTATTCAGTTCTCCAGAGCTTGTCTGCTAAATCATTTGGTACTGGTACAACAGAATGCCCACAGTAACAGTTCTCTTTCCTGGAAGGCAGGGTCAGCATAGCGATAAGGCTGCCACTGCTTGAGGAGACTGATGTCTTCAAGAAAGCACGGAGCAGCCAGGGAGGCTGTGCAGGCTGCTGTCACAGACAGTGACCCGTGCGTGAGCCTCTTGTTGCATGACATTAAGCCAGTGATTCAGCAGGAGCTGACTGGCTGTGCTGTGCTCTGGGTTAACTGACAGTAAATTGCGTGGTCTGTATTCATGGCTTACAATGGTCACTATCACATTAACTTTAGCCATGACAAGCTTTTCCTGGCACACCAAGCTGTTGTTTAAGGCATGACTCAGTCTCAGCTGGCTTAGCAAGAAGGTGAGGAAATGCGTTACCCTGCCTTCCGCCCTCTTATAGTGGTGTCACTGACTCTCTCACTTAAATTGCTGCTGGAGAACAGCCCCTGCTTACTGTTTTGTGGGGAGTATCCATCTTCAGGTGCATCCTCTGATACCTGCAAATACCCAAATGAGTAAAAATACAGAGAAGATAAATTCATTTGTTCCTTGTTTGTGGAGGACCTGGGGATCTCAGATTAGTGTACCCAGTGGCAGGCAGGACTGAGAACTCCTCCAGCCTCTGCTCTGCAGCTGTCTGCTGTATAGAGAGCTTCCACTCTGGGTTAGTCTCCTCTTCCCAGTGCCATGGCTGAAAACGTGAGTCACAGGTGAATGCAGACAGACAAGGGACTGCAAGGAAACAAAGAGACTGGCAGCATCCCGAGCACCACCCTCAGAGCCTTAGCAGCCTGGCTGTTCCTTACTATCTGTCGGTATTGTTCTAAAAAGGAGAGAAAAGTTTTCAAGCACAGATAGCTGGGCATACTGGGAAGAAGTTGCTGTGAGCCTTGAGGCTGCTTCCCCTTTGTGTCACAGCCCCAGGGACTTGTGCAAGCGCTGCAGTCATGGCACTGTCCTCACTGCCCCATTGCAGAGAGCAGGGTCTCACACAGGGTGCTGCCTGTCCTCCCTCCCCGAGTCCTTCGGGAAACTTCCTGCATCTTCCTGCTGCTGCCTTGGGAGCATCTTCCCATGCGTCCCTTTGCCTCACTATCTGTTGTGTTTGGTGACCGCAGCGGTAGGTCTGTGTTGTGCTGTGGGCCAGAGGCTTGCATGCCAAAGGGACATCTCAGCTTCTCATTAGAAATGAACCATCCCCCCGAGGCTTCTCCCTCTGTCTGGCCGCAGGGCTGCTGACACCAGCACTTAGTCACACTCTCAGAAGCTTTATTCGGGAGAATGAGGCACAGAAAGTGGCATTGGAAGAGGAAGCTTGAAGAGAGGCAGGAATCCTTCCCTCGAACAACATGTACAGAGATTTCTAAATGCTGGTGCAGTCTGCCAGGTCTTTGCCAGGCAGTGCAGCAGCTCAGCTGCTCACAAGTAGAGCTTTCTAATAAGCTTTTATAATCAGAAAGCTTTGGGGCAAAATTGTTTCCAAACAAAAAGAGTTTTTAAGCACACATCAAAACAGGCCTGCTTGGACTAAAACAAAACCTGGCTGTCGCTCTGTTTTGGAGCCTTGCCTTCCCTTAGGTTCCCTGGTTAGTGTGGCCCTTCTGCACCCCAGACAAAGGGCTCTTTCTCCAGAGGGCTCTGGTTCAGGCCCTAACCTCTCCTCTGAGCTCTCAGGAAGACATGTGGTCCCATCACCTTCTGTGCAAACTAATTGAGTAAATAATCTTTCCCCAAATTGCTTCTTAACTCCCTGCTTGCCGTGCTGGGTGTGAGGCACTTTGTTGTTGTGATGTGTAAATGTAAAACTATGGCATTGAAGCCAGGAATAGATGCAGAAGGGAAGGGCAGTGGGTTTCTAACTAAACAGCAGGAGTGCTGTAAGGAGATCAGGCTTTAGTTGGGCAGTTTCTGATGGCACCTTCAGAAGCTGCTGAGACCCAAAACAGTTGCCGCTTTGTTGTGCCATAGTGAAACAAGGAGCTGGTAAAAGCATTTGACTGTCAGTCACTATTAGCTTTGTCCCCCTCATTTTAGATAGTCCCTGGTTACAGAGACACTGCTGTGATTTCAGAATGTGGGGCCTCAGTTACAAGAAGGTTGGGACTACAGCTGCTTTGAAAGGCAATAGGAAAGTGCAGAATACCTATAGGATGTTAAACACCCAAAAAAACTAATCCAAACGAGAGCTCACTAGTATATGTTTTGAATGGGCCTGTCTGTAACTCACTTCCCCACCTGCAAGAGGCAGATAATTTCAGTTGCCCTGAAAAATTAATCTCTGAAGCCCCCAGATACTGTAGTGATAAACAGCAACGAAAAGACTGTCAGGGGAATCAGTAATTCTGTGTTCAGGGCAGAGTGTGATCAATAAGACATATTGACCCATGAAGATAGAACACACAATGGGATAGCTCAGTAAGACGTGCTGCCTCTGTCATTAGAGATAGTGCTAGGAGGAACATGCACTGCAGGCTGAGTTAGGACTGTCCAGCAGTGCTGGGATTATCTTTTTTGCAAGTGCTTGATTTTGCAACTTTGGTGATGTTCTTTAGCAAAAGAGTATTTCCATGTGCCTGTGTGCTGTGGATTAGGGCACCACATGGAGCTATTTGGATCCAAGCTGGCTGTAGAGCCACCTGTAATGTGATGACGACGTTTCTCTCACCTGAAGTGTATGCTGGAGCAAAGCTACATAGTATGGTGATGTGCCCAGAGAACACAGCAGTGAAATAAGTAACACCCTACTGCTGTTCCTGCTGTGGCCAAGAATTGGTCCCAAACACTGAGCAAAGCCATGGGACTGCCCTGGGGGAAGGGGAGAGCTAGCTGGAGGACAGGCCATACCATCACCCATTGCTCCCTCCTTACTTGTGTCCCATGCTACTTGCCAGCTCCCTCTAGTATGGCCAACTCTTTCCTTCCTCTTAGGACAACTGTTCAAACCCCAGAGTGTGTATGCCTGTGGCATTTATTACTGGATTTCTTTGCAAACAGAAAAAGATAGGGTGAATTTTTTCACTTACATTGCCCTTATGTCTCATCACGTCCATGCTCAGCTGAATTGGGGTTCCTGCAGCCAAGGTCAGAGCCCCAGATTCCTGTATCAGTTCTGTTTTGCAGAACTGCAGAAACAGGGAAGCAGGCAGAGCCTGCTGCACGCAGCCTCCCGTTGCTTGAGCCTGTGGGGGAGTTGGAGATAAAGTACTTTATTGCATCTGAACCAACACAAAATGACTTGGACTTTCAATCTGACTCTACACACAGTCTGACCATACAACTTGCTGCTGCTGTAAGAGCTATTCTGAGTGTTTTGCAGAGGAAGAAACTCTTACTTTCATACTACTTTAGTTACTAGTTGCAGAAATAAAACTACAGCAACAAGCTGTTGAGCATAACAAAGTCTTGTTCATGGGAACTATGAAGTGAAGCACTTGCCAAAGCACAAAGGAATCTGTAGTTTAAACATAGGCTGGAGCTGGCTGTTACAGAGAAGCTGAAGGGAGAACAGGGAGCTGCCTCTCTGGTCCTGACAGACAACAATTGTGTCTCTGCTCTTGCAGGTTCATGATATCAAATTTCAAGCTCCAACTTTGGAAGAAAAGGAATCGTGGATAAAAGCTCTTAATGAAGGGATCAATAGAGGCAAAAACAAAGTATTTGATGAGGTAAGAGAAACGGTTTTCAAACAACTCCTCTATTTCTGTGTCAGTCCTCATCCACTCTTTTAGCCAAAAGCAGAATTTGCCCAAGCGCCTGTGCTCCCTGTCCTTCCTGCATGCCAGCCATGGTCAAAGAAAGGAGAAAGATGGTATGCAAGGAAGCCAGGTTGCTGCCCCACAGGCTAGGGAGCTCTTAGCCATTTCAATTCCCAACTCAAGAAGGCAGGACATGTACAGAGCCATTTGCACCCTCCTACATCTTGCTGCCTTTCCCTCTGTCCTGGCCAGGGCTAGGTGCAGGGAGGCAGGGGCATCTGGTTGACTAGATGGTGTGCTACAGGGATGGTCTGTGCTGCTAAGAGCTAGCATCTCTCAAGAGGCCCATGGGGCACAAGAGCTTACCAAAGTCAGTGCGAGATGGTCTGGTGGCTTCAGTGGGTTTGGGATCAGCGAGTGCATGGAAGCTCTCTTCCAATGGAAGCAGCTGGTGCAGGAAGCAGCTGCAGCGCTGAGCTGTGTAAAGCTGGGGCTGGAGCCTGGAGAGACTCATCTTCCCCACACTGCCATGATCCTCAGCACCAAGCAGCCTGGAAATGGAGGTATTTGATTAGGACATAGCCCAGTCTTGAAGACTGGAAAACTCTGCAGTGACTCAGTCCACCAGCTATTCAGCATGGAGAGAAGTCTGCTGGAAAGTTACTCCATGGCCCTGGCCAAACCTGCCAGCCTCTCAGCTGGCCCCAGCATACCTGTGCTCCCAAATCCTCCTCCCATCTTGCTGCACAGAGGGAGGGATGAAAACTGCACTGACCAACCTTGCCCTGCTCACTGTTAGCTTGTAAATCAGCCCTCAACTAAAGCAGAGGAGCAGCATCTATTCTGCAGTTGGTTCAGTAACTGAAAGGAAGTGCACAAAACCACCATCACAAGAATGGCACGAGAAGGAGCAGGCAGCATAAAGAGGGAAAAAGGCAATTAGCAAGACCTGTTTAGCAAAGGAAACCAAAGAGTGAGTAAGAGCTTTGAGAAAAAGGCTAAGCACTGCAGATACGGTGCTAGAGATGCGAACTCTGAGAGCTTGGGTTCTGCTTGTGTTCAGCAGAGAGCAAAAGCAGGAGGAGAGGCTTCTTTTTAACCTAGGCAAATGGCATTCAGCTGGTGGTGGGATGTGGTGTTCCTTGGACCAAGTGGGAAATAGCATATGGAATTAAAAGGACCAGCAGCAGCCTGAGCAGACAAAACCCAGCAGCTGAGAGCTCTGCAGCCAGGTCTGCTCCCATGTTTCAGTGGATAGGAAATGTGATGTGCTGTAATGCAGTGCCTGGAGGGGCCCGGCTCATGGCTCTCCAGTGGGCAGCAAGCTCTGCACACTCCCTCAGCACCATGGCAAGGTGGGATCTCAGGTCACATCCCTACCACAGCCTGTGGTTATCCTCCTTATGGGGACCTGGGTTCTCAGAGGGAGCAAGCCTCTAATTCTCATTCATTCCAGTAAGGATCAAACCCCAGATTTAAAGCACAAGCTAATGGGTCAAGCTCTCAGCTGGCTTGGATTAGCTGTTCTCCTCTGAAAGACCTATAAACCCACTCTGCCATATCAGTCAGGGATTGGGACCCATTTTTCCCTTTAAATCCTTATTTCACCCTGGCCAGCTTTCTAATTGTACAAAGACCAGCAAACCAAGGATACACTGATGTTTTGCCATGCCCACTCACTGGTGCTGCACCTCTGTATGGAGGAGACTCCAGCCTTCCTCCATCACAGAGTGGCTAGGTGGTCACAGAGCCAGCACAAACAAATACCTGCCAGGGGCTGAGACCTCCCTCCCCACGTGTAGGAGGCAGTGGATTTCTCATCTGATTCCAGGAAATAGATTTGTTAATGCAGCTGGAGTTGCAATTAATCCAGGTCACTGCTCACACCTTCTCTTCAGCATCCTGCCGTCATTAGAGCTGTAGAAGGGAAGGTCTGTAACGAAGCACTGCTGGTGCAGTTCACAGTCAGGTCATGGTTATTAATGAGCTTTCACCTCTAACATGGCAACAGCAATTTCAATGCTGGGCTCTGCCACAAGAAGGAGCTGGGCCAAGCCTGGGCTGCAGTGAGGACAACAAAGCTGCCTTGTGTCCTTCCTGCCTTGCCCCTGAGGTAGAGGAGAGGTTATTCATGGCAAACCTCTGAAGGTTGGGTGCTTTGCTTTGGAGTGTCTGTTAGATAAACACAGCTCTATATAGAACAGATACCATAAATATCCATCATGTATGTGCAGGGCTTTGCAGGCAAGCTGTGTAAGGTCTGAGGGAAAGACTGTACTGGTGAAAGTCATCCAAATGCTGCATCCCTTCATGTGTGACAGTGAGACCTTCATAGACATACCTTGAGAAATTAATGACCCTCTTATTTCTTTCTTTCCCTCCTCTTGCCCCATCTAAAGGTGAAAGTAGATCAGAGTCTTTCCTTGGACCATGTAACTCGGGACAGAGTGAAAATGACCCAAGGACGCAGGCCACCCACAAGAAGCCACCTAAAGGAGGTAAGTGCATCCCCATGGCATGACTCATCTCCCCAGCTGGGATCACCAAGAGCTGCTCCTTCCACATAGCTACAAAACCCCAGGGAAAACCCCTTTGGCACAGCCAGCCTGGAAGAAGCTGACAGGGAAACAGCTTCCTCTTGGAAAGCCTGTGCCAGGACCTCTCTGAGGAAGCCTCAGGTTCCCATAGATTGTTGCTGCTGCAACATGTTATCATATATTTAGCTTTCCATAACTCATGAGCTGCTTGACCATCTGGGGAGAGCCATTATAGTGTCACTGCAATCAGAAGGAAACGAAGCTTCTATATTTATTTTCTATGAAGTGATGGTTTCGTAGCCGCAGTGGTGTAAAGGCAGAAGAACTGCACGCTCTGTGGGGAGAAGCTGTATTTTTTATTAAGCTAACTGGAAAAAGCAGACAAGCTTTCAAGCTTACAAGCCCTTTTGTTAGGTGTGAAACAGAATACATTATTCTCCCAGGCAGTTTTATGGGCTTACCTGTCTACTCGTAACTGATGTTGTGGATCTGTCACTTAGGGAAGGAGGCAAAACCACCACAAAATAAACCTGCAGTTCCTTTCCATGGGAGAGGTTCTTACTAGTGTTTGATTCCTATGATTTATAGAGAAGTTGCCACAAACAGATAGGTATTGTAGCAGAGCATTAATCTCAACCAAGTTTCTTCAGACTTCCCAGGCTCTGACTTATGTGTCTGCACAGCACTCAGGACCCTCGAGCAGAAAATGAGATGCCCTGAGACTTTTCACTTTGCATAGAAATGGAGAGGGAATGTCTCTTCTGGAGACAGGCATGGGAATGAATCATAGATTCCCATCCACTCCTCTAGAAAACCACAGACAAAAACATGACAAAAGTCACAGCAGTGATGAAGTGTGGATTCTCTGTTGCCTAATGTGGGTTGGGTAAGGTAGGAAGCCCTTCCCTAAGCATCAAAAAGATCTCTCAGTGCTCAGCTCACGGTTTTAACAAGATACCTCCAAGGTTAATACCTGTAAGACCTCTCACCTTCAGCCAAATTCAGGGGAAACTGGCTTTACAAATTCAGAAGCAGGAATGAGGGGAAAGGGAGAGGATAAAGCCTTGCAGAAAGATGTGTATCACAGCTGCTGGCTGCAGTATGGTGAAGGAAATGGGATGAATGATGCTTTTCAGTGTCAAAGCAGGCCCGGTGAGGATGGGTCAGAGCCAAGCTGCCAGGATGCAGCTTGTCTCCATCCCTCTTAATGGGCTGGAAAGGCAAAGAGAGACTGTAACTAAACCCTCTGCACTGTAGGAGTCTGGCCCTGGCTGCAGCTGCACCTTGGTGTGGTTTTGGGTTCTCGCACACAGGAACTGTCACCGTATTTTTCCCTCTTGGGGAGCTTACACACTGCAACATCTTTACTAAGTCCATCCTTTTTAGCACCTCCCCTTTATAGAGCGATTTGCACACAGCCTGTGGTTTGAAGGAGGTTTAGCCAGCTGAGGCTTGGCTCTATTAAGACAGGGATGACATCAGGTTGGAAGATGCAAGCAGAAGACAATGGTATTACAACAGTATCCCTGGCCAAATGATCTAAAGATCAGCTTGGTTTATATGTTCAAGTTAAAATATGACAGTCCCTATGACAGTAAATATTTCCGTGATCAGTCAGATTCTTCTTGCAGTTTCAACAGATTAAACAGGGTGGATGTGTGAAGGAGCAACCCCTTGCTTGCCATGCTGGTTATGGGGTTCTTGCACTTTTAAGTTAAATGATGGAGCACAAGATTGGTGATGGGGCAGATACTGAGCTCTCTCTTGTATTTCAGGCTGCCAAGTCTACATCAGATGGCATCCTGCGATTAGATCTGGATATAGTAGACAATGGACCACCAAACTTTGCTTCCACTATCAGTGAAGGTGACAACGAGCCACCTCAGAAAGAGACTCCAAAGCCACCTATACCACCTACAAAACCCACTGGCACAAAAGTAAACCAAGATGCAGAGAACAATGTACCTGACCAGGAGCATAAAAAGCCTCTGTCTCCTCCACTGCCTTCAGATAAGAAGCTTAAGGAAAGCATAACATCAAAGGACAATGTAGATGGCAAGCAAGAGGACTCTGTAAACCCAGAGGAGAATGTGGAAGGATCCCAAGGAACAAGTGAGGAGAACAGAGATAATCTCATTGAGGTCAGCAACAGGGGCATAGCAAAAGCTCCAATTCCTCTTCCTAAGAGCGTACCAGACAAGCTAAAAGTAGCTTGGGACCAACCAGTCTCTGAGCCTAAAACCACAGAAGATTTGCAATCATCAGGAGACAGTAGTGAAGATAACCTTGCTGAGATTGCTGCTGGAGATGTTGCAAAGCCTCCTGTCCCTCCTAAGGGTCTGTCAGAAAAAATGCTAGCCACAAGGAACTCCAGCCATGGTGACCTGGAACCCGGGGGCTGGGAAGACCGGGAGTCCTGCAGCTTCAAGCCCCCAGTAAATGGGATTGCAGGCAGTGATGTAGCAGAGTTCACATCCCCAGCAGTTGAAACTGAAGAAGGAAATGGGAGAACCTCTGCCGAGAAGGAACAACAAACTTCAGCAGAAGATACAGAGACTTCCTTAGCTACAGAGGCACACCATGAGAGTGTAAAAGCAGCTATTGAGAAGAAAGAGTCTGTAGAAAGCACTTCGTGTCTCGAACTTCGCAGTTCTTCTCTGGGAGACTTGCTGTCTGATTCCAAAACTACACAGAAAGCACATCCAGGCCCAGCTTTCCCAAAGGATTCCCATCGATGCTTAGCTAAAATGGAGGATAAAGTGGCTAACGAAAGGGAAAAGGCAGAAAAACTTCTGCAGAAGGTTTTACGTGAAGGGTTGGAACAGGCCCAGGAGGGGAACGGACCCCCAGTGATGGCAGAGACATTGCTCAACGAGGCAGTAGAACAGCTTCGGCAAGCTACACAAGTTCTGCAGGAAATTAAAGGTCTTGGAGAACTGAAAAAAGAAGCAACACAGAAACAGAAAGAAAAGCAAAAGGATCTAGTGACTCTCTATAGGAGAAGTGCGCCCTGACATACTCTTCAAAGAGATTCCTTTCTCCAAAACAAAGCTAAACATTTGCCATTTACGATTTGTACCGTTGCTAGGCCAGTGTTTAAAAGATGGTGTTTTGCTGTGCACACACCATGTGTTTGGGACAGGATTGAGCTTTCAGTTACAGCTTCCTTCTCTCTTTCTTCTTGTTGTCCATACCAGCGTGGATCTAATCCTGTTAGCGCAGCAGAAGGTTACAGGACATTGAACAGTTTTAGAAATGTGAATGCTCTTTAAGGACTCTGTCCAAAGTCCTTTCAATGGATCAGGCCTTAAAAATTACTGGTAATCAAAGCCAGGTGTTTGAAAGGAGCAGAATGGCTATTCCAGCAAAAGCCCCTGTCTGTCTGTATTTACCAGGTTACACTGGCACCCATCTGGTTTTCCCAGTTAAATAATTCAAGGATAGATGTAGTCAGTGTTTGTTCACTTGCTGGCAAGGTTTCCAGCCCACCTGGCCCAGTGACAGCCAGGAATGTAAAGATAAATGGTTTAATCTTCTCCAAAGATCCTTCTAAAATCACATCCACAGTAAAAAAGTGACCTCACACAGAGGCAAACAGCACTGGCCAATTCCTGACTATGAGTAGCATCCTCAGATCTGGAGCAGCTGTGTGAAGGCTCTTGTGAGCCTGGCTCTGCAGAGCTTTAGGTGAGCTAAGCACTGTGTGAGTGAATGCAAGTCTCAATGCATCATTGCCAGGCATGTATTAATTGTTCCTGTTTCATTAATAGGGAACTTGAGGCAAAGAGGTTACAGTTGGCCTTTGAAGGAGTGTCTTGTAGCAGCACCACAGGTTTATTATTGAAGACCATTCCTATCTGGTAACTCTGAATCCCCTCATCATTATTGGGAACAATGAGCTAGGCATTTACAGAGCTTGTGTCCAGGAGATTCCCAGGAGCTTCCTAAGAGAGCTGCCATTAAGGAGCTTTAGGGATATGTGTTCCCTTAGCTGGTGGCTTGCTCTCTGGTGTCTTGGGATGTTAACTGACAGGAGCATGCACATCAGGCAGCGGGTCTGGATGAGATCCCTCTTCCTATTTAACATGCCTCTACCTGCTGTACCCTGGCTAGCCTGAGAGCCATGGCTTGGCACAGAATTGGAATACATGGAGGGAAAGGCATTTTGCACGCACAACTTTGGGGCTGGTCCCAGTGGCTTAAGTGTATTAAAATAGCAATGCATTGCTACAGAAGGGTCTGAGGAAGGCATTGCAGAATTCCCACAGCTTCCTGCCCAACTGCTGAAAGCAACCACAGTGCCCCTGGTCTTTAGTGATTACAGCTGTGATAAAATCATGTCTTTGCACCACTGCTGTATACTGTACCTGACCTGGGTCCCCTCCCCTATTCTTTATAGTTGCTTTGAGGAGAATCATATGATAGCCCAAAGGGCTTCTCCCTTGCTTGAGTCAGACTCTGGAAGCATGGAAAAAGGTGATCTTCCCAGTGTGGTTTTAAGGAATGACACACACCACCTAAGCTCTTCTTTCATTTGCCAGCACTGCCCTCTTAGCTCACCCATTTCTTTTTCCTCTTTCTTACATAATATCCCAGGTTCCACAAGGCTGCAGTGGGCTGCAAACACCCACCTATAGCAACAGCCCAGTAAAGCTTCATCTGAGCCTTTTCCTAGGGTAGGCAGTGGGCACTTCAGGCCTGAGCACAGAAATGTTGCCTTTGGGCTTCCAAATATCCTGGTTTCATCACCCAGAGCCAGGCACACACAAGGAGTGACTAGAACTGATGCTTCTGCCTCTTAAACTAGCCTTGGTTTCAGTGGTCTTTCCCCCTCCCAAGTCAGCCATAGATAGCGTATGGGAACTCACTTGTTACTCCGTCACGTGGAAAGTTCTACACAGCCAAACACTCAGGACCCAGGTGCCAAAAAGTTTTGCTTTGAGACAAAAAGTTTCCTACATCCTAAGCCCACTTCCAGGCTCACAGCTTGGAGCAAACTCTGGATCTGTGTCATTTGCTGCTGTAGATTCAATGTGAACCACGGCTCTCCTTCACCTTTCCAGACGTAGTTAGGACAAGGGCTAATAACACAGACAACGTTCAGTGCCTATCTGCTATCTAAATGTAGTATTCTGCATGTGCACTTTTGTTTACCGATCACTGTGTGGTATGAATGTGAGCTGTCAGAACCTGGTGTGCACTGGAAGTCAAAGGACATCAGCTTCAGAGAGCAGGCAGGCTTTGCAAGATGCAGTGCTATAACAAGAGAGGAATTTGATGGGGAACAAACCAGTTCACACTAACAGGAATATACACAAACCAGGGCAAACTCTGGGTACAGGTTCATATCCCAGAGCTGAAGCCAGTCCTAAACTCCAGGATGAGTAAATCAAAGCCTGGAACTGAAAACCCAAAATGAAAACAGGTTATGGGATAGCTCAATCCCCTAAATTATATACAAATGCTTTTGCTTTCATGGGTGTTTTCTTGTGGCAGTGTGTTCTGTGGATACTCATCTAATGAAAATACCCAGATATCCCTATCTGTTACAACCAAACTTAGAGGACGTGCTTATATTTACTGTATATATTTATATAATACTGAATATTCCAATGAATAAATGTCTGACATTTTAATGAATACTCATCAGTAAGAATCTTAACAGATAAAACTCGCTGTATCTGTTAGGAAACGGGCAATTTAAATCACTTTACAAGCTACAGCTAGTTACTGTAATTGCTGTACTAACAGAACTTACTAGATTTGTATGATGTCTTGTAAATAGCTATAACTTAAGTGGAATCTGTAGCACCCAGTAACTCTACTGCTGAAAATGCTATATTAGAGACTCTTTGCTTTTAACTGTTTTTTCTGATAGGGTTAGAAGTTTCATCCTAAGATGTCAAGCCCAGATGTAAGCCTGATTCACCTGGATTTTGCAGGAAAACACCCATCATGTTCCATCTGCACTTTTCCCACTCGTTCTTCATATTCTGATCATGAGGCAGGCCCTGCCTAGGGCTGGAGAGTGGGTTCTCCTGCAACTGCCCTCTGTTTTTACATGCTGCTCTGAAAATGGCAGTGCTGGGCATCTCTGACCTTACACAGCAACTCCCATCTTCAGTGTACATCCTGCCACCATGCACTTTTCTTTTAAATCTTCCTTTAATCTTCCATTTCAAATTCCATCTAATTCTGGCTGCACTAAGGCTGGGGTTCTGTGCCTGAAACCCCTCTGGGCATGGAGCGCTGGGGTGTGAGTCTGTGTTGTGGCTTGTGCCACCAGGTTACGTGTCTGTGACAGGAAGGAAGTGAGTTTGCAAGCAAGCAAGTGTGGATGCCCATGTGAAAAGCTGCTGCTGCTGCAGCCCGTGGAAAGGCAGCACTTTGTCTTCTGCTTTGAGATTTGGCAATAAAACCTCCTTTTAAGTATCAACTGTTTAAGAGCCGTTTGTCCTAAACAAGAGCAAAGAAGAGCTACATGGAGCAGCACATTGAGGCTTTGCTCTGGAAGAGGGCACATTGCACAGGCTGTGGCCAGGCTGTGGTGAGCTAGATGCTGTGCTAACCACAAGCCTGGAGAAAGGAGAAGTGTTGGGGGCTGCAGCAGACACAGAGCTGGAGCTGCTGCTGCTGCACACAGCGCAAGTCCTGAGTCATCCCTGCCTGCCAGCTCGGCTGCCCTGGCCAGAAAGCACAACCAAGGCCAGGATCTGCTCGTGCTCCTCTTGGAAAGCAGTGGGAAGCATCTTCACCAAGTGCCACCGCCAGCAGTGCTGTCTGGGCTGCCCTTAACACCTTCACGTGGACTCTCTGGTGTCTACAAAACGTAGAGCTCACTCTGCAGTCATTCCCTTGGTGGTGAGCAGCACCATAGCCTCGTTCCTCTGGCCAGATGCCAGTAAGGTACAGGAAGATAAGCTGGTACCATAGTGACTGCTTCCCTTCTGTGAAAACTGGGTAGAAACTGGTCAGTAGGTTCCAAAGTTACGAGGAGCAGGGGAAAAAGCGCAAGTATACATGCCATCCTATAGCACAAGCCTGGCTTCAGCTGGGTAAAAAAAGTGCTTAGCAAACCCTCTATTTCTTTGCTGGGAAGAGGGCTGTTCCTCAAAGCAAGCTCCAAGACACAGGCTTAACTTCTAAAAATGTACTACAGAGAAAGGCACTTTCTTCCTCTCACAGTAAGAAAGCAAATCACACATCACATTCTGGCCTGAGACTGATGTTGGTAAGGAAGTGTCTAGCACTATGTGCAACATGAGTTAAAGAAAGGCAAAACATACAGAGTATTTCATATTTGCCTGACTGCTTTCAATTCAATGGCTAGTCATGGGTTACTGGATTGACTGTGTTATATGTAATCTGAAATAGAAAATGCAGGTCCTAGGTTCCATGCAGTGATCCCACAGAACTCAGTCTGCAACTGAAAAAGAGCAGAAAGAGCTCTTCATGTCCCAGGGTGCCAGAAGATTTACAACAGCATTGGCTGCTCTGCTCTGATGAGTAAGTGTTCTTGCTATTAAAAAATGTGTGGTTTATCTTAAATATGAGTCATCATCAGTGAAGCTCTCCAAGGTTTCCTCTTTCCAGCTGAAGAGTTAGCAAACTTGCAGGGACAGAAGATACCCACTGTGTTTAGGGGATGGAGATCCCTGTTTGGTTATGCTGTGCAAGTTCACATACTTCAGAAAGCCAGTGCTTAATTTATTCCAGGAAACTCCGTCACCATGTCCTTCTAGCACCTTACCTCACAGCTAAGCAACCACAATAGTCCTGTGACAACTGCTGATGTGATGCTGCAAGGCATTACCAATTTCATTCTCAGCAGCAATCCTGCTGTCCGAGATCAATGTGAGGTACTTTCAGCCATGTCTTTTCCATCCTCCCCTGGGTGTCACAGGCTCAGTCCCACCGGTTTTACTTCAGAGAGCAGCAGGAGGCTTTAGCCCTTGCATCTGCTGTGCAGTGTTAGTCCCCTTTGCCTGAGCCAGCCCAGCTTGGCAGTTCAGAGGCTGTAAAATACAATAGATGAGGAAAGAGCAAAGGAATCCTACCTTAGTGCAGCTTTACTAACGATGAGATATAAAGCACATGTATTCACACCTACAGGGGAAAAAAAAAAAAAAAGAAGAAAGCTGTTAAATACTGCAAAATGCCGTTTTTGAGAAGTTGTTACAGGAGGGGTGGCTGTCAGGAGCTTAACACATGGACTGGGGAAAGGGAAAAATCAAAGTTGGCTTAATTTGCAGCAAAAAAGGATTAAAAACTTCTATTTAGGAAGGTCTTCCAGGCGCAGGGGGGTGTATTCTAGAATGGGATCTACAGAGGGACCTCCAGCACTGGGATTTCTTAATAGTAGATACACGGGGAAGGTGGGTGCATCTTCCTTCATATGGGGAGGTGGATGAAACTGGTACCTGAGATCCTTCTTGACTATATTGTTTCCACAGGGCACTGGCAGAAGCCTCAGCAACAAGAGTCATTGGCTAATCATAGAATCCCAAACTGGTCTGTGTTGGAAGGGACCTTAAAGCTCATCCAGTTCCAACCCCTCTGCCACGGGCAGCGACACCTTCCACTAGAGCAGCTTGCTCCAAGCCCCTTTCTAGGTTTCTTGTAGCCCTTTTAGGCACTGGAAGTGCTCTAAGGTCCCTCCGGATCCTCCTCTTCTCCAGGCTGAACCAGCCCAGCTCCCTCAGCCTGCAAATAAATAATACAAATATAATAATAAAGCCCACAGGGTGTTTAGGTCTTTAACCCTCTTTTTCCTCTCACTGGGGAGCCGGGAGGTGACAAACATGGTACCCTAGAAATCTCCCGCAGACCCTGCTCACACCTCCTCAGCCTGACCTGCTCTCCCCAGCTTTCTGCTCTCCTTCTGCTCCAGATTTCACTTCTCATCTCTCCCCACTTTCCCATCCTGTGCCCCTCCTCTGCCAGAACAACTGACTCCTGGAAAGCTCGGTGCTGTGTTGATAGAAGGTGTCCGTAAGTTTTAGTTGTGCTTCTGCCAAGAAAACCTCCTTCCTCGTCGCCCCCGTCGGATTCACGAGCAGGTTTCCACATCCCCGTGGGGGATAAGTTTATGCTGTGGAACGTGGGCATTTTTCAAAGTCAGGAAATGAATTTTAAAAGTATTTGCTGAAAATAAATGAATTAATGGAACGAAAATGCTGGAAACCCAAGCTGGGCTTAGAACGACTTCAGGTTTTTGACTAAACCCACTATTGGTTCTCCTTTATAGCATCTTTCAGTATGAAGACCTGAAAGTGTTTTGTGGCTATGAATGAATTCTGCCTCGTAGCGCAGCCAGGAAAGACAATGGAGCTTCTCACCCTGCAGAATGAAGGCACAGGCACAGAGCATTGAAGAGCTGGGCTCCAAACCCTTCCTCCTGCAGCAGATACGTTCAGCTGGTGCAGTAGTGACATTCTGCAGCAAACATGAGATAACTTAAACATCAGTGACTGAGGGAAGAGCTCCTAAAAACAGTAAAGCAGAAAAAACCCCAGCCAATACTGAGAATCTACCCTTTGATGACTCGTCTGCTAGCAGGGATGGGAATGGACATCCAAATCCTGCTTTCTTTGGGTGATATGACAGTGAAAGAACTGTTATTCGTAGCCCATAAATGGGTGAGACATACTGTGTAAATCCTACAGACAGCTGTTAAATCTACCACATTGTTCATTTAAAGTAAGAAGTAAGAACCTGAAGTATTCTGGAGATGCTCCAAGGGGAAAGACAAAGCCAGCTGCAGCAGAGATTATAAAGGGGTTTAGTGGAGAAGAAGAGGTCAGAGGTAGGAAGAAGGCAAGACATGGGGAAGCAATACTAAGCCCTAGCTCCCATGCATGGGTTAGGATGTGACACATATGCAACACAAACAGATCCAAATTCTCCTTTCCCTCAAAACTACACAGCAGAGTCATATCCAGAAAGTGGGATATTTGAAAACTAGTTACTGGGATATTTATCACTGACACCAATAGTATACTAGAGCATCTCCAAAAGCCCAACAGAAATGCAAGCCAGCATGACTAACTGGGCGAGGACCTGTGCTAACAAAACAGCAAGTTCCTCTGCTATTTCATTGGCAACAAGGAGTCAATACTGGCAGAATACTCAGGGTTTGTTTGGAGCACATCACCATGACAGCAAAGCTCTGCCCAGTTCTTCAGCATTGTACAACCGTGGGGAAGGGGAAATGAAGCTCAAATTAAAAACCATGGCCAGATGTCATATGGGAGATCACAGGAGATAGAGATGTGAACCGACGTTCTCTGGTGACAGTTCCCAGCATGTGAATGATCCAACAACAGAGCCGGTGACCAGCCCTTTCTCTGGAGCAATGCTGAATTTTCAACAGCACGGGTTGAGTTTCCCAAGCCAGGCGAATGAATTCCACTTGGTTTGGCTGCCAAGAGCTAATAAACATCTGAAAGGTCATCAGTTCATACCATAGTTATGTATTCGAATGACAGGATGGCTCTCGGTTTAGCCACCACACTCAATCCAGGCAGGTTCAAACCCACCCATCTCCAAGGGTGGAATCAGGATCTTCTGGGAATTGCTGCTGAGAAATTCCTGGCACAATGTTTTCAGTGCAAACCAGCAACCCCACACCGATAACAGGCTCCAGAAGCGGGGAAGTGTCCTGATTTAAACAAACATACATAAAAAGCTTTGAGAAGTTTGACATCTCAAAAGGGACAGTTTTGCTCCTCGACGTGAAAACACCATTTCAGCACTTCAGTTCATTTACAACATTTTAAGTTACTCAAAGTTTTTAAAGCATGAAATTACATATTCTGATAGAGCTCATGTGATTGCTTCCTCTCTGCTTACAGAAGTTGGAATTATTCTTTTTTTCCCTTGCTCTTGCTAAAGGAAGAGACATCAAACCCTTGGGAGAATTCAAACCTCTTTCGATCTAACCTAGGCAGGCAGAGTAGGATTCCTGTGTGTTTCAAAACAGGGCCCAAGGATCCAGCCTGGCTCCTCTGCTCCTCCAAGGAGCTTTGTTTCATTCTCAGATGATGCAGTCTGTGGTCCATTTGTTTTTGGCTTACACAGCAGTAGCTGCACAGGTACAGGGTTGGGTTTCAAATAGGTCTGTCATTGAACCAAGAGAAAATGCCATTTTCTCTGACAATCACAGTAAACTCTCAGTTGTTAAAAGCAGTCCTTAGAACTTCTTTAAGGAGTCTGGTCTCATTCCTGTGACAAGTTTGGATTCAAAAGTATCATGTTCTTCTGGTAAGCAACTCATTTAGAATGAAGAGTATTTTCAGCACTAAACACACGAGATGTAAATTCAGGGGCTTGCAGCCAAAGGCACCATTCCTATAGAACAGAAAGAGCACAGGCTGTTCCCTATAGCTCTGCTCGCTGCAACAGAGGCAGAGGGCAACCTCTGCAGCAGCCCCGTTCTGGTTAGACATCACCCCTGTGGACTATGAGCCATGTCAGCAGAATAGAAGGAATTTTTTGGCTTCTGAATCAGGACCCTTGGAGGACCCCTCCCATTCACCACAGTGAATAACAGCAAATTGAAATGCAGGCACTGCCTACCCCAGTTCCCTGGCATTTAGCAAGCACTTGCATCAGCTGATTATCACCAGTTGTGTTCTACCCAGAGCCCCCAAATATTGCAACAACCTTCTGTAGGGAAGAACACAGGATGTGCATACAACACCATTAATACCAATGAGAATAGCAACTGGATTTGAAGATGCAATGTCCATAGACTGCATATGCACAAATGCACTGATGAGAGGAGCTGGTCAATTGGGGTTTGACCCCAATTTCTACACTTACAAACAAGAAAAGCCAACAGAGTATAATGCATATTTCTTTTGCAGAGCAACTGGGCCCTCACTGGAGTTGCTGTGGCTGTAACTCGCTGTGTTAGGAGCCATCTCCAGCAAGAAGGCACTGGAGCAGGAGGTAATTGAGGGTTGGCTCCCAGAGGGAATTTTCCCTTAAAAGGATAACTCCATTGTCATGATGAAACCAGCCTGCTTCTACTGCCCACAGAGCTTTCTGCAGACACGGCTGCCAGAGCTGGAGGCGGTGGCGAGTATTAACAGCAGACAGCCAGGAGCAGTGGCTGCTCCTTAAATCCTACAGGAGTGCTGGCCTCTCTGAACCATGTTCTCCTATGAAGGGCAGCAGGACATGCAGGCAGCCCCAGAGGGTCACTTCAGAGCCGTGTAACAAGAGGCCAGCTCCTACCATCTGCTCAAGGTAAAAGGAAACCTAACAAGTGAGGGATTGCAACCAGAGGAACCAGCCTCACATGGAGAGCTTGCACTGAAAATGAGCAGTGTTTTCAGAGGGGCAGGCAGGATGCCAGCTGAAAGCATGCCAAGGCCACGTAGGAATTTTTTCCAATTAAGTATTTTTTCACCATAAAATAACCAAACCTGCAGTTCTTCATTTAAAAGCCCATGGAGCGATTCTGATCAAAGCTCTTTAGATGGGATCAAGGAGGATGATGAGAGAGCAGAACCCTAGGGTGGCCTCTCGCCCAGCAGCAGGCTGCTGAGAAGGGAGAGACAGGTTTGAGGCCAAGTTTCCCTCTGGAAGACTTAAGAGCAGTGACTTGAACCTCAGCTTACCACAATCAAGAGGAAACTGCCTTAATTCTAACACAGCTCCAGGCTCAAGATACCTCCTTGTCCTCCGGCCAGCCCACCCACCTGGAGCCTTGCACCGTGCTCTCCTGTGCAGTGCTGGAAGGGCTGCACTGTGGTTTTCACATGGACTAAGGCTGTGATGGGAAAGGCTGGGTTTGGCCCAGCTATAGTGCCAGGCACTGGTTTGCACCTCGCAGCTAAAGCCTCCCTGTGCAGATCTTGGGTAAGGTTTTCAAATGTGACTCACGCTCATGCGGTCTCTAACATAGAATAACCCACTCAATGTGCTGCAAAAGAAGGAACCAGGACCTGGTGTTTCCCTGCACCCCAAGGAGCAGACAAAATATGCACCAGTGAGCAACAGCCAGCTCTCAAGAGACTCCTGAGCTGGCAGTGCAACAAAGGCTTACACAAAGAACTCACCATCCCTTCCTCTGAGGACTGGCAGCCTGCAGAACCCCAAGCAGCTCTAGTCTTTGTATTACAGTGGGATGGAAGCCCAGAGAGCTGGTGGGGCAGATTTCTGGTCACCAACAAGCCATCACCACTGGGAGCAGGATCTCCTAGCACTGAGCACTGAACACCTTTAAGACCACCAGCAGCTCCCTCAGATCTCAGGAGCTGCAGGAACTCTTCAGCCGTTCCCAGCTCTTCCTGGGCGTTGCTCCATCTGGTTCCAGGCCGTTGCTATGCCTGTGAAGCATCCACTTGAAACAGTCCCATTTTGGGAGCTCCACAAGCAGCCATGGAGACTCAGCACACTTCCTCTTTGCTTTAGGGATAGGAAACTTCATTTTTTAATCAGTCTTCCTCTGCAGAGAGAAGTATTAAAAGCTGCAGCAGGGTAACTGTGTTAGTGCTGATAAACAGAAACTCATCCAGAGATGAACAGCAGAAAGCTGGAGAATTACAGGTGTCTACAGGCACAGACTGGTTGCCATTTGGCTCTCCCTTTCTATGAGTAACAGCATGAAAATGAGTCAGGCTCCATAACTGAGTCACAGCCAGTGAATATGAACTTCCTCTTCAGACCAGGAGAACCTGAGCAGGTGGAGGAAGAGCTCTGTGTATTCTGCCCTAGATAAACGCTGCATGGTGCATCCATGGAGCTGTGCAAGTCCTGCTGCAGAGCCTGAGATCTGCAATCCTGTCCCAATGGAAGACCCTCTGGTGGAAACATATGAGATACATAGGTATAACAACATCTGCCTTCTGTTTCCTGTGCTCTGTACAGAGTGTCTCTCTCTCTACAGATAACCCTGTCCTTAAAGAGAAAGCAGGGGTTGTGCTTTTCAAACGCTGCTGAGACCAGCAACAGTTTGAATCAGCTCATTCTATATCTGTGCTCAGACCACGTGCAATCACCATATCTCAGCATTATCTGCTACACGCTCAAGTGATGTGATGACACATCTGCCTGGGGTTGGTTGTTCCCTCATCCCTCCTTCTACCAGCACATCGCACTGGAGACAGAAGCAGGCAGGCAAAGCACCTTCTGCATTTATATGTGCCCTCTGCACAGACAGAGCAGAGCTGACACCCAGCCGAGCTCCTCACCCTCTCTCCACTGATGTCATGATTTTCCATGTTGCTGCTTATGCCCAGAAGCGAGGAAGCCCCTGGAATGCAGCAGCCCACTGTGGGAGCTGTTCCTGCACTGACCACCAGCAGCAAAGTTTAAAGGGAAGCCTGGTGGGCTGCAATAAAACAAAGGCCACAAAGCTATTGGACATCAGCAGAGCTCCTCGTAGAGCACACGACTGTGGCTGCTGTCCCAGCCCCCTTCTCCTGCCTCCAGTTCCAAGACCATGAAATTACTCATTAGGTTTGGCACAAAATCTTTTCGGTGCACTTGCATGTGGCTGGAGGCACAGACAGATGTTTTGGGCTCTGGAAGAGAATTGCTGAGAGAGAGAAATGAAACGCTTCCAAAGCCACGCTGCTGCCTCTTAACAGTGTGCTTTCTTACTTCTGTTGCACTCCGTGGCTTCCCATGGGATCAGAGAAGAAGGGAGAGATGGCATCACATCCTGGTGACCCTTCGCTTCCATTTTGCTGTCACTAAATGCTCAAACACAAGATCTTCTGGTCTGGATTTTGCGCTGGGTCCTCCAGCACGGTGTAAGAACAGCGCAGGGCTGTGCCTTTGGCTGTAGGTTTCAGCTCTTCAGGTTTGTGGTTGTAAGATCCTACATTTCAGCTGCACTTTTTTCCTGAAAAAGCAGAGCAGGGATTGTCCTTAGGAGCCAGACAGCCCTCAGAGGCTCAAGAAGCAGAAGATCCTCCCTCTTTTTACACATGCAGGAAAGTGAGAATAAAAGCACTGCCTGCAGGCATGTCAGCAAGGGGATTAGGATTTACTGCCTGATTCTTGCTTGGTTTATACAATGCAGCCGTTGCCACTGCCCATAAGCAAACACTTGCTCAGCATTCAAGGCAGGGAGGGCTAGGATCCCAGCTCCATCATTCCATTTCTTTTCTTGAATTCAAGAAGGAAGACTTCTCTGCCCCTCAGATCCTTCCCTGCTACACTTGCTTTTGTTCACACAGTGTTTTAAGAGCACACTAGTCTTACAGTCCTGGTTTTGAAAGATCAGCCTCCACTCTTCCAGTAAGGAACACAATTCAAAACAAGGCCAGCCTGACCACCGTGAGACAGAGGTTGTCGCATCAGCTGCTGGTCAAACCTAGGACTCGTGCATTAAGAGAGTTTGACCACAGTGGCCTCCTACAGACCTCCTTCAGCAAAGCATCACAGAAACAACAAATGCCCCTTCCCACAATACCTTCTAAGGTACCATTCAGGTACAAATGACACTGGACTTTTGCTTCTCACATATTCCTGCAGGAGAGATGTGAGCCCAGTTCTCCACACCTGGAAGGAGAATATACTGAGTTGGAAGATGTGGTGAACTCGTGTCAATAAGCTCTATACAGAGGCCAGGGATCAAGAGGAGTGACCTGATCATCAGGAACAGCCCTGGCCCCAGTGCTAATTGTGTGTAAGATTCGCTTTCAAAGCTACATAGAAGCTTAAGCCCATTTATCTTTCCAAGGGATTTAAAGGCCTATCGGCTTTGGGATGTGAGAGTGACAGGAGAGAGAATTCAAACTCACCAGCTGAAACTTCCAGTTGCTGTCAACATGGACAGAACAAGCCCATGCAGCAGTGTCTTGTCAGGCAAGACTCACTCACTGACCCTCTCTACCATTTCCTGAATTCCTTGAGACTTCTCCTTACAAACAAGCATACAAACAAACCCCTCAATTTCTCTAACATGTGATTTCCTCTCAATGCCATAATGCTGGATTACTCCTAAACTAGAGAGCATTGCTTTGTGATAAAGGCTGCTTCCTCAGCTAGGAGCAACAGCTCTGCTGGAATACCTCCTCCTGCGTTGTCTGAAACACTATACAGGATGAGCAGAGTCTGGGAAGAGAGGAAAAATGGAATTACAGGCTCGTGAAATGGACACTGACAAAACTCTGAAGTGGCGAGCTCCCTCCGCTGCGTCTGTGTTTAATCCAGTCATCAGACAGTCTCTGTTTAACCAAATATTTGACTTCAGAATTGGGCCTGAATTGTTATTGGCAAAGCTTCCAAGCTCCACAGGTCCCTCTGACAAGCTGTTCCTCTGTGGAAGCCTTGCTAGGAGATGAATGCAGCCTTTGAGGAAAGTGCTGGATCCCTTCTCAGGCTTCCCGAGTGGGTTTATGGAGTCCTGTCAGGTGTCCAGGGTTTCTGAAAGCCTCATGTATTGACTGTTAGGAGCTACAGGGCTGATGTTTGTGTGCATTGCTGGGCTGTTCCCAGAGGAGGTTTGGCTTCGCAGCATGTCACAGCAACAGAGTTATCAAAGAAAGCACCAAAAATAACTTAGTCTACAGGACAACTAAAAGCCTAACCCAGACAAAAAATAAATAAGACGGAGCCACGCATGAAGCCATGCAGCCAGAGCTGTAACGTGTGCTCCATTCTAATGGGACACACCTGGAAGCATGATTTGCAAACCAGGACACACCATTAGTCCCTTTCATACCCACAGCGGAGACATAAAGCCCCACAAACATACAGTTCCTCACAGCATCAACGGCAGCTCTGTGCCACAGTGCCTGAAGGACCTGGTCTAGGTGCAGAGCCCATGGTTACTATCTCAGAGCATGGTGCTGTTTGATACCCAGTCTTGTAAAAACAGTCCATAGGCACTGAAAGAGGAATGTGGCCATCCCCTTTCCCATGCAGTATTCAAGTGGCAATATTCACTGGCAGCATATGGAAGCCAATCCTCCAGGGCTGGAGTTCCCTGAGCTTGGCTCCTTCACTGCAGGCAGCTCCAGCGAAGCAGAGGTTTGGCTTCCTGGACTACAGGCAGCTGCAGGCAGAAGGAGTCGCCTTCCAGATTTGTTTCCAAAGGAAGATTAGAAATTAAAGTCCAATTTGTTAAACCTTTAGGTAAACA
Organism: Loriculus beryllinus; assembly: GCA_039877255.1. Classification (NCBI taxonomy): domain Eukaryota; kingdom Metazoa; phylum Chordata; class Aves; order Psittaciformes; family Psittacidae; genus Loriculus; species Loriculus beryllinus. The sequence continues at coordinate 2,678 of JBCJKH010047886.1, read as the reverse complement.
ACTGTTCCTGCATAAACATATACTGGTTTGTGGGCTGCGTTACATGGCTAGCTGCAAATCTGACTGACTTTAAAATCACAGTGTGTACAACTGAACCAGAAAGCAAACAGAGGCACGTTTTAAGGTGGCATGGGTTAAAAGAACCTGGCTCGTGATTTTTCAATAGAGATTGAAAACAGTGATTAGCCTAAACTAACACATAAAAATCACGCTTGCAAGGTGAGAGCACAAATGCTGCGTCACAGAGCTTCACTTCCAGGTGGGAAAGAGCACATAGCTGCCTTAGCTAAAATTACTCTTCAAGTGAAATAGAGTAAAAGACTTTAACACTTTCTGAAAGATGGGGTCAATATCTGGAATATATTACAGAAAGAGCTCAAATTACCACCTCCCCCTGTCATTCGTTATGCTACAGCATTAGTGGAAAAATCCAAAAGCTCTCTTAGGTCTGTTAGCTAGACAAGTGTTCAGCATCGCTAACAAATCCTTGCAGCACTCTGTACTTAATATCAGCAGAAAGTCCTTGTCTCTTCCATCCCTGAACACATACCTATTTAGTAAGGACAGAAGGAACTGCCTACATTGCTTTTTTCCTGCCTGCTGGAAACACTCAAGCCCACTAGCAGATGTAAATGTTCTGTGCATCTGCGCTGCTTCTCTCCTGAGGTCAGCATTAAGCACCAGAAGAGCTGTAAGTGATCAGTCCTGGCTGATTCAAGCTCTGGAGGAGGTGCAGACAATGACATTAACAGTGGTAGGTTAAATCCAGACAGCTTTCCATCAAAGGATCTCTTGCAGCATAACAAAAGCCTACCAAAAGCCAGAGGTCCCACCCAAGGCTGGGATGGATGTTCCATCCATACAAGCAGGGATTATTCTCTGCCCTATTCAGGGCTTATTTCCCCAGCCCCCAGGCTCCGGGGTACCCAGTGGGAAGGGCTCATCCCTTCCCAGTCATTCCTGCTGGCGCTGTTCCAATTTGTCTAAAGGCACTTAAATATTCATTGTGAGAGCAGGGTCTGTCTGGCCCGGGTGCACAGGCTGCCCTCCAGGGAGAGGGGACACCTGCCTTCTCCACTCCCTGCTCCATCAAATCATTAATTATTTAAAATAACAGGAAAGAGCAAGAAAAACTCTCCCCATCAGACATGCTCCCAGCCTGCTATTTACAGGACTCTCTGGGGTCTTGTGGAGACCAGGGAATGCATCTCCCCTCCGGCAGAATCAAGGATCAAACCTAGCTTTCCCCTTCCCTCGGGGAGGATGCTCTACCCGCTGAGCTATTGTGCAAAAAGAAGGGCTTCCCCTTTATCCAGACAGAGCTTATGTTTGCTTTTGCTAACGAAGCGGGTGTCTTTTTTTATCGCAATTTGAATAAAAGGAAAACAAAACACCTAATCTAAAGCTCTGAGGCCAGCAGCTACCCACAGACCCACACAACAATCTGTGCAGGCTCAAGAGCTTGGGGTCTACCTCCCCATTTCACAGCCATCACCCTGCAGTGGGTCAGCTGCATCAGCGCAGTGCTTGGCTATGGAGACCCTCAATAGAGGGTTTCAATGAGATGGAACCTCACAGCTCAGCCGGGCTGCTCCCTGCCCTAAGAGCTCTGGCGCAGCAATGCCCACAGAGAGATGTTTCTATCACATCAGAGCTGCACAGACCCGAACAGGGGTGTCCCCCAAACTGACCTGAGCGTAGGGAACAGCCCCATCTGCACCCCGGGGTTCATCGCTCGCTGCAGCAAACGGTGGCAGATGAACAGCGCTGGCACCCTCATGTGGCCGCCGGGACCGGCGTGTGCTCGCACTCGAACACCGAGCATGGAGGCTGCGAGATTCGGTCAGGGACCTGCGGAGGAGGAGAGAGGGGACCACGATAAGGACAAAGCATCGGATGTCCCCTCTCCTACCTGGAGACCGGCAGCATCTGCTCCCTCTTGGCTGCTGGGGAAACCAAAGTCCTGATGGAAGCTCAGGTTCCCGGTCGTCCGTCCCCATCCTGGCTTTGAGTGATGTGAAGAGTTAACCAGTGTACAGGGGGGGTTAGGGTTAAGCGGCTTGCTTAACAATGTTATTGCTTGCCCATACTCAACAAACGTTTATCATGCTCATTATGCCCTGCTAGAACAGGATGGGAAGACAAGGCTACTGATAAGAGGAAGGAACGGTAACCTGGCTCCTGCTTTCTGGGCCCTGAAACCGGCTAAAACCAGCTCTGTGGTTTGGGCAATGACCAAGTCACCAGGGAGCATGCACAACTATTAGAGGTAGAAAGTTTAAGCCAAGAAAGACTCATTTACTTCATCTTGAGACCCTCACCCACGGTCACCAGGAGTTACTGCACAGGCACAAAGGACCTTTTAGCTCACTATAGTACAAAGCGGCGGTAGGACATGAATATAGAATCATAGAATCGTTAGGGTTGGAAAGCACCTTCAGATCATCCAGTTCCAACCCCCCTGCCATGGGCAGGGACACCCCACACTAAACCATGGCACCCAAGGCTCCATCCAACCCAGCCTTGAACAGAGCCAGGGATGGAGCATTCACAACCTATCTGGGCAACCCATTCCAGTGCCTCACCACCCTCACAGTAAACAATTTCTTCCTTATATCCAATCTAAACCTCCCCTGTTTAAGTTTGAACCCGTTACCCCTTGTCCTGTCACTACAGTC
>JBCJKH010047882.1:30479-59549 GCA_039877255.1 Loriculus beryllinus | reverse complement strand
GGGCAACCCATTCCAGTGCCTCACCACCCTCACAGGAAAGAATTTCTTCCTTATATCCAATCTAAACCTCCCCTGTTCAAGTTCTAACCCGTTACCCTTGTCTTATCACTAGAGTCCCTAACGAATAGTCCCACCCCAGCACCCCTATAGCCCCTCTTCAGATACTGGAAGGCTATCCCTTCCATTCCCGCTCAATGGATTTGCTGCCACCATCTGCTTTCTCCACATGGACTGCTCTGATGCCAATGTGGCTACCAGGGAGATGCCACAGCTATGGGCTGCTGATGCCAAACTCACGTTGCAAATAATGCCCTTAAACGCTGGCTCTGCCAACACAGCTGAAATGTTGTGGGCTGGGAATGATCTGATAGAGCAGCTGGAGTCAACATCCCAGGCGTGGTATGAGAGAGGGATGGGGCAGCGCTGGCATGGGAAGTTTTCTACACTAGCTCCTGAGTTTGAAATCAAAGGGCAAACAGCAACAACCTCCTGTTGTTAATACAAAATGAGGACCATAGATCTGCCTCCACAAGTCCCCTCTCGCTGTGGATGCCCTCAGGGGACAGCCTGAAGGGATTGAGTTTCCTCTCACTGTGGATGTCTTCAGGGAGCCACCAAATGGATCATCCCTTTGCAGCCTGGGTACATCCCTGCTGATGCAGCTGCATCCATAGGGTTCTTTAACCAGTGCAGCAGGAGCTGTGATTGAAGGCATTAATGGGTGTAATAAAAAGCGCCATTCTGCCTGGCCGGCTTTTTTTGCTTGCACTAAGTGGCTTGATCTGGTTGACAGAAGAGGCAGTTTGTTGACACAGGCATGTCAGCTCTGTGCTGGGTTTGTGGATTCATACACTGTAGACAGACACACCTGGGATGGAGCTGGGAATGGTGAGGAAGCCGCCTCCTGCTTTGGAGAGTTGCTTGTCCAGACCTGGGAGGATGGTGGGCAGGAGAGAAAGCAGTGGGAACAACCTTCTATTTCCCACTCTCTTTTAACCAAGAGTTTTCTTTTTGTTCTTTAGAGCTGTCAGCACCTAATCATTAGGATTAATGAACGTGCACAGAAACATTAGGTTTCCATCGTTGCCGTTTTCTTCTTGGGAAGAGGGAAGTATCTTTCAGCTCCTGCAGATCTTTTATATTATTCCACCCAGACTTATTTCTGCCTCGCTCAAGGTTAAAGCTCAGCCAGCATCACCCAGAACCCTCGCCTTCCCAGCTACCAGATGGCATCCGAAGCATTTCAACTTGCAGTGTTTCTAACCAAGTCGGTTTTAACGCCGTTTCCTGTGTTTTACTGCAGCCCTGCTCCTCTGTATTTAAACCCCAATTCCGTGACAATTTCTCCATGGGAGAAAAGGGCTGAGCTGAGCCTGACCTGTCACTTGAAAGGCAACACGTTATGAACCGGGGTTTTGCTCTGTGTTTCCTTTGTGCTGTTATGCTCTAGTAAGGCAAGATTCCTTAGGAGTTAGGGTTTAAATCACTGGCAGCACTACCCGGAGCCAGCTGTAACAGGAGCAGAGCTCATCAGCTTCTGCCCTGACCCACGCCAACCCTGACCATCTCCCACCAGCGACGTCCCGTTTCCTTCAATTATCCCATGCTTTTATGATGGGAACAAATATATCCAGGAGGAACTGCAACGGGACCACTCACCTCCTCCCACCTGCCAGCCCGGTTTAGTCATTATCCCCAGCGGGAAAGGATGCGTGCTCCAATGCCTGGCTCCCCTTCCCATCACCATAACGCCCCATCCCAAAGCCTTCCCCCATCCATAAACGCTGTTATTCCTTATTGGCAAAGGGGAAAGCTGCTGTTATCACAGCATGAAGCAACAGAAGCCACTTCGGTGCGTATCAACCCACTCGTGTTTTGGGGCATCCCCTTTCCTTCCCATCCTCTCCCCTCAGCATCCCACAGCCATTCCCTTCCCTCGCAGCCGCAGTGGGCCCGGGGAGGAGCCGGCCGCTCTCCCACCACCCTGCCCGGCCTGGCTGTGAGGAGGAAGGGATGGAGGGGCCGTACCGGGCCGTGCAGCGCAGCCATGCCCGGGCTGAGGCGGAGGCCGCCGCCACCCCGCTCCGTTCCGTTCCGTTCCGTTCCGTTCCTTCCCGCCCCCCCACCCCTTTCGGGGCCGCGCCTCGGGGCCGCGCGCGGCCGCCGGTTCCGCCTCCTCCGCCACCTCCCCCCGGCCGCCGCCATGTTGGATGGTGCGTGTGGGTGTCAAACGCAGCCAGCGGCGGCGGCGGCGGCGGCGGCCGGGACCCGGGACCCCCGTTTCAGCGCTTCCCGCGGGCTCCTCCCCGCTGCTCCCGCACGCATCGCCAGGTCAGGCCGGGAGCCGCGGGGCGCTCGTGGTGCGGGACGGGGATCGCGGACGGACCGGACGGCGGCGGCGGAAGAGCCTCCCCCCGCCTTTCCCCTCAGCAGCGGGGTGCGGGGTGGGCGCGGGAAGGGGCCCCCCGGGGCTCGCCTCGGGCAGGGAGCGGGGCCGCCGGGCGGCTGCGGGGTGAGGGCGGCGGCCGGTGGGGCACGGGGCCGGTGGGGTGGGGGGGGTTACCGGGGTTTGGGGGTGGCGGGGCAGCCCCGGCGGGGGTCCGGGGTGTCCTTTGTTGTCGCCGTCGGGTGGGCAGCGAGTTACTGCCCATCATGGCAGCCCGGCGGCGGGGAGCGCGCCTCCGCGGCCCGGTGCTGCCGGCGGCGGGGTGAAGGGAGGCGGGGGGGGGGACGGACACACACACGGACCCGATCGCCGCGGCCGTTCGCCTCAGGGCCGGAAGGGTTTTGGCCGCCAGCCTCCGGCCCGAAGTTTGGGCCTGGCTTCCCGGGGAAGCCGATGTGGCCGGCATGAAGCTGCGGGGATGGCGGCGGCCTGCTCCGGTGGGTGGGGGGGGGACCAGCGGCGGGTCGGGGTTGGGGGGTGGGGGGGGTGTCTGATTCGTCTGGTTGTCCCCAGGCCTTTCCGTTATTAACCTTAATTATGGCGCTGGTTTTGATTTATTGTATTATTTTCGGTCGTCGAGTCGGTTTGGAGGGTGTGTGGTAGTGCTTTTGGTAATTGTTAAGGCTTTATTTTATGTCTCTATGTATTTATTTTATTTCGGTCTTTACCTGCAGTGCCTTTGATGCTACAGATAGGTCTTGGGGAATCAGTGTGCTGCATTACATTATTGTTGCTGGGACCTATACTGAGACAAGAATTATCACAGGCTATCTAGAATGGAAGTTTCCTATTTTAAAGCCTTATGGCATATTGGTAACGTTGGGTCTCAGTTTTAGTTGGCCCAGGGGTATATAATGCTTCCTTCCCCCTTATAAAGTGTGGTATCATCAGCAAAGTTATATTTAACATTAAAGGTATTGGATCCGTTTCTTTCTCTTAGTCTACTGAGAAAATACCCTGGATTATACACACATGCACATTTTCAACAGGAGGCCTGAAATACTTGCTCAGATCGCTGAGGTATGTTGCGGATGTTGTGGACTGTGGAGGCTGACTTTATGAGTTCAAAATGCAAATCAGGCCACAAGATTAAGTTTGATTATTCTCGCCACTGAAAGACGTGGTTTATGGTAATATGGAACTCTTGCATAATTCCAGTGTGTTACTGTGTTTTGTGCGAGACAAGGTCATGGAAAATGGGATTGTTAGGATGTAAAATGTGGGATGTTAGGATGATGATTTTTGATTAGAAATATAAGTATATTGTAATACCTTCAGCAAAATACAGCATATTTAGGAAGCAGTTCTAAATATGTTTGTTTTGGCTGATTCTTGGATCCATTATTTTCAAACAAACTCATGTGTAGTGTTTTATAGTGAAGAATTTCAGCTTTTTGATACATTTTCTTTTATAAACTCAAAGCAATGGTAAGCTAGCCAGCTAGAATTGCAAAGATAATCTTCCAAATGTTAAATATTTGACTGTGTTATCAAAAATTATCAAGTACAAATGGACCATGAGTATGCATTCCTGAAGACAAATTCTGATAAGGCTGAGTTGAGTCCAAGTTACACATCAGGAAGTTTGACTTATGGGTGCTGATTGTAACTTCCTTGATGCCATAAAGTAACTATGTGACATCACCCAGGAATGATGATGGTTCTCCTACGCAGTACCTTGTATTGATGAATGAAGATGAGTATCTGCCTTTTAGAAATGAAGTATAACAAGGTACTAACAGGATGGACCTCTCTCTTTAGCAGAAGTAATTGACCTGTTCCCTGGGTAGGAGCAAGGTAACGTTGGAGAGTACTTGGGCAAGAGAAGTCTGATCTGCAAGTTACCTGGGGGTCCTGTCCTAATAGAGGATATACAGACAGCCAGACTTGGCTGTCAGGTAGCCTGGTCTCAGATACACATCCCATAGTGGATGTAACACTCGCGTTGTTTTCACATCCATTATTCTTACAGTCATTTTTAATGACTAGTTGACAAACATCTGATGTCCAGTGCAAGCAGTGCTATGTAATGCGATGAGCATAAATGAATTCAGCTTGTAGTGACTGCAGCATTATTTACATAACTGGTTAATCATGCTAATTTTGTTCCAGCTGTCAGCTATTTGATTGCTTTAAAACTTGGAGCTTTTAAGAAGCCTCAAATCTTGGAGCACTGCTGTGAGATGCCAAAAGGCCTAATTTGTTACTTCATAATAGTGCTGATAGTCTTTGCTTGATACAGAAATTGGTGTTTTGTTTTTGTGCTTGAGTGTTGTTTTTTTTTGAGAGAGAAATCATCAAATGATAATCTGGTTTAGGAGAAATACATTACAGGGGAGTTATGATATTCATGATGATCTTGCTTTTTTTAGGTCTTGTGTGTAGGATGGGGAAATGGCTATTGGTTTTGCCTGGTCTAAAGGAATATAAGTTACTCTAAAATCTTTATTTAATGACTTGTACTCAGGAAGCAACTTTCAGCTCTTCCAGTGCCATATTTGCAGAGCGCTAAATTGTCTCTTGGGATGTTACTAATAGAAAATGAAAGGTGCCTGGTTTGTCTGAATATCTGTAATGTGCTTTTTCCACTTTGCTTTGCTCTGATCTCTGCAGAGAGAGTATCGAAACGTACGGGTATCCTGCTGTCTGAAGTGCTTCAAAGAACAGCGGGTTTTTATGTGTGTTTCAGTAGCCTGGCTGCTCATTAAGAAGACATGAGATGCTGTGGAAGAGAACAACATGTATGCTGTCCTCTAGAATAAAACCTGCTAGGTTGAACTGTAGGTCTGCTGGCATTGGTGTACTTCAGTTTGGTTACACACTGGTATGTGCTGAATAGGAGGCCATAAAAATCCGGGAATGAATCAGTTCAGGTGGCTGCTACAAGGTTGCTTTCCTGTTCTGTGGTGGGGATAAAGATTTAGAGTGCTTGTATGTCAGAATAAGTGGATTCAGAGGCCATAAACTTCAGGATGGATTTAGAACCAGGTGGTTGTAGCAGTTGAGCCTTTTGGTGAGTGGTGCAGGAGGTCGAAAGCTACAGAAAAGCTGGTCTTGTGCTTACTTATAATTTTGCAAATCACAGTTTAGTCTTTGGTTTCAAACTGGGTATGTGGTTGATCTTATGACGATGCTCTAAACGGTTGATAAAAGGCAAAAGAAGTGGATCAAACAGTTCTAAGGTGTGTTTTATAGGTAGCTAGAGGTTGTAGGCAGGATGTAAGGAGGGAGTAGCTTAAATTAGTGAGATCAAGTTCCTTCAAACTGTAATAGGTATGTTCAGAGTTACCACTAGAAGTTAAATGCTTGTAAATATCTAATAGTGGAGCTTGTATGAATGATTATGCTATATCAGAAAATGAGTATTAAAGTATTTTATGTTTTGTGTTTGGATTGTTACTGCCAACTGAGATGTTTACCGGAGTTTGGTTTGTAAATGTGGTTTGTGCGTTTTTACATTGAAGTATTACTCTGTGCTTAGTGAAATGCTTTTCTTCTGTATGAATAATCTGTAGGTTCCTTATTTTTTTGTGTACTGTTAGAAATATTGAACTTAAAAATGGGTCACAGTACCACTGCCCTGTATTGCGTTAATTGTTAATAGTGTGTATATCTGTTTGCATGTCGCCCTGGGCTGTTAACATAAATGCCTCTAACCAGTGCCTGCAGCTTGTGTTCAAGGTCAGACTTGGTCAGCTCACGCTGCCTTGGCTTGCAGGCTGGCTTGAACAAGCTCTTTCCAGGTGGGGAAACATGAGTATGGAGCAGAGGAGAGCTCGGGCACGAGCTCAGGCATGAGCAGGTCCCCGCTGGCTGTGCAAACACAGTGTGACTGGGCAGAACCCAGCCCAGCCTGGGACTGGCTGCATCTTCGCCTTAGAGACTCCTCTTATTTCACTTTTATGGTGGAGGTGGCTGGGTAACGTTTTAAAACATCTCAGATGCAGTATAGTGGGTTGGAGTAGCTGACCTTTGAAGGTTCCTTCCAACCCATACTATTCTATGGTTCTATGTTTCGTTGTCCTGATGCATACATTTTATTTTCAAGCAGTAATTCTTCCATGGTAAGGAGCAGAGCTCCCTGGTCTGCCTCAAGTAATTAGTTGTAATTTTGACATGAGACTTCTGCAGTTTTCTTCCACATTGTTGACTGCTCCTGTCTTTCCTCCAAGTGCTGTTTTATTAATGTCTACAGTTGCTGAGTCTTCTGTCATGTAACTGTATAATAAATACTAAATTTGTGAGGTATGAGAAGTAGAACAGTTTCGGAGGGTGACCATGCAGTCTGCTTTTGTAGATATGGTACAAATGTGTCTTTTGACGTGTAGACTTCTCTCCACCTCCTCCTACTCTCTTGCTCTCATAATCACTTGTACTTTGCACATGTATTCATCTCTTCCAGTGTGTATTTGAAGAGCAGTCCTGGTTCCTCTCTCCAGTCAGGTCATATACATGTTTCTTACAACACAGATTTGATCACCTTTAGACCCGATGCTTTGTTGGATGTTCTTTGTGAATGGAAATATCTGTTATTGCCCCTTATGGTAAGATATTAATCTGTCAATCATTTTCTCTTTTATGGTTATGATACAGTACTCAATTAGCAAATAGTTTTACAAATCAATGATATTTCTTTGAAAATTCAAAGCTATTTATCTGTTTTAAAAACATGCACCTAGGTATGCTTTATGTCCATCCTTCAAGATAGATATGAGAAAACTTGCTTGCCTTGTTTGGTTTTCAGTGTAATGCTAGTTATGGCTGATTTTGGGGCCTATTGTTCTAGGAGTGATGGACAGTGGAGTCCTGGGGTCATGACTGAGATGCCACATCTGTTTCTTTAGAGAAACTCAACAGCCAGACATTGATTTAATCTCCCTGCAGTATAATCTTATAGAGACTTCCCTGCCATTCTGAAGATGTCACATAATGTAATGCCTTCGAAAATGGAACTGGTAGTTTTCCTTATTTAAAAGCTGAAACCCAAACAGAGCTCAGTGCTTCTGTTTGTTGAGTCTGTTCTCTTTGAGTTTTGCTACAACATCCAGTTGTACTCAGGCTAGTTAAAAATGGCAGCAAGGCTGACAAAGGTGCTAGGGGAGGGAAGTTCTTTTATCTTTTTGCTTTATTCACTCTGAAATCATATTAATTTCTAGATTTAACATCAATTTAGTACTTTGTGAACCTTTGCAAGGGCAATGGTGTTTTTGTAGCTTTGCTAGAACAGAAACATTTTAAGAATCTTAATAGAGAATCGTCTAATCTTATTACAACTGCTCCTGGCTGTTTAAATCACTTCCTTGTACTTAAAGAACAATCTGTCACCAGCTCTTTCTTGATTGTAGTTTTTGTCAGATGCAATTTATCCTCCTCCGTGGTTTTGTTCTATGTATTTCTTTTCCTGGTTGTGCAACCCTTAGGTTGGCAGCAATTTCTTTCCCAAACAGTTCTACTGACTTCAGTGGGATTAATCCCATGAGCTCACTGGTATAAAGCTTGTACAGATCCTTCTTTGTAGGACCTCATGGATAAACCCCACCAAAATAATGGATATATATATAGTCCTAAAATTCCTTAGGGAAAGGCAAAACAAAGCGTTTTTAAAGGTAACTTCCTCCCCTGAGATGCAGGCATGAAAGACTCCCTCAAAGGCATTTCCTTGTAGGTTGGAAATCTGCTCTCGAGTGTCTGGTTGTGAGTTGCTGACTGGGTGAACAGGCCCCAAGCAGCATTTTAGGGTTTTATTTCGTTCTCTTTATTTTGTCTTTTAGTAGTGAAGATTTCTTCAGCCAAAACTGTTGACCCAGTTGCTGCTGTAACTGCCTTTCTACTTTCAGCTTTGTTTGGACAGGGATGAGGCTTTTGACAACAGCAGTAGGGCAGAGAGATGTTTGATCTAACCCTCTGAAATCAGCCCAAATTTGAGATCATTCATTAATCCTTATCCTTCAGTTTTAAATAGAACTATTTAACACACCTGCTTGTTCTCTGATAGATGGTCAAGCAGAATGTGCTTTGGCATGTGGTGTATGTAGAAGAAAGCACTTCAATTATTATTTAAAAAGCAGAACTTTAACGTTCTTAATTATTCAGTTCCTGACATTGCTGCAGTGTGACTGGTAGTGTCTGTTTAGAGAGGGATCTGATAGCATTCCCAGCAGTAGTCAGATCCGGTGAGTCTTTAAATGCCCCTGCCCAGGTATTTCATCATTTGATTAAAAATCTTTTTCTAAATGACTATTTGAAAGCATAAGTCTCACATCTGTTCTGTTATCTAATGAAATATTTGCCTTCTGAGCCCATAGTGGCTTATTGCTTGGGTTTATGATTGCTTCTTGTAACATTGTGCTGCTTGCAGTGATTTTCTTTATTATCATTTTACTTGAGGGCTTGAAGTGCTTCTAACTCAAGGAATGTTACTCTTTTGCTCCTGTTGTTGAGCAGAGTTCATGAAGTTTGGCTACCAATTCAGGAGAGCATTTATCAGTAAGTAAAGATAAATAATGCCTCTGTTGGAATGCTTGTGGATAAACAGCACAGGTGACACCAAACACTTCGCTTAGAAGCAAATGCAGATCAGAAATCAAAATTTCATATTGTAATTATAGTTTTTTAGAAGCTCTACGGCTTTATGTGTAATTTTAAAGCAGGAATTCCTACCTGCTACTCAGAAGAGCAGGAACTCTGTTGTTGCTCTGGATTATAACTATATAGTTCATGGTTTTAGTACATTTTCAGCAAAGCAGCTGCTTTCTGAAGACTTCTGAAGACTTCAAAAGACTAGTACTGGGTGACTTCTGGAAGATACTTATGTTTATGTGTTTACTGGTTCTCTTGGGAAGATTCCACAAGGAAGGAAGATACAGGAATGTTTAGAATTGGCTTTACTTGGCTTTCAGAAGTCTTATATTTTAGAGAAGCTGAAGTAGAAAAGCTTTTGTGGCAGCAAAATCGTCTTTAGACTAGTTTGTTGCAGAGAAGCATTGAGGTATGTCATCAGAAGTTCTTTAGCCTGCAGAAGTGCCCCAGCGTTGCATTTCAGATCTACAAATCACTGGCCCCTTTGTGAAGCCCTGAGACAGACTGAAATAAAATGTCTGGCTTTATTTTACGTTTGGCTACCTAATGGATAATCTCCTTTTGCTTTGCCTGCTGCTTCACGCACACTGAGTACCATGGCTGACAGTTTGATTTCTGTCTGCATAGTAGTGTCTGCATCTATTTAATTTCACAATAATACAAGCATGAGTATTTGCATCAACTTTAAAAGACAGAACATGTTCTGTAACTGAAGATGCGTAACAGTGGGGAGTGCTCTGCATGGTGCAAACTCTCTGGAGTGCTGAAGAGGTGAAGAACAGCAGTAGGTTTGTAGGTTGTCTTCATCAGACTGTTTCTAATTTGCTTTGGGAAAGGTTTTCTGTTCCACAGTTCATGGTCTAGATCAAGCAAAGTACGTACGTGTGTGCTTCACTTTGAACGTGTGAGGGATCTGCTGCTCTGGGACTGGTCATTGACTTGCAGTGATGCTGAACACAGCACATCGGGTTTTAGTGCTGTAACTTTCCAGGTGTGAATGCAAGAGACATGCTTAAACATCCTGAATGCACAAATACTTCTGTTATGTACGTGCAGGCACAAAATCCTGCCTGGATGCCTTGGGACAGAGCCAGGTTTTCAGTCTTTATTTCTTTTGCTCTGCTTGGATAACCTATATAATACTATAGTGCCTTTTCCTGTCCCTGGAAATGCTGTTTTTCAGTTTTATTTTAAGAAGGGATTTCTTTTTCTTATTCAGAAGAAAAATAAACTTTACAGGAGGAACAAAGTCTGTGCCCATTTTTTGTTTCTTCTTTTCAGTTTATTCTTTATAAGAAGGCCTGAAATACACTACGAGACTTTCTCTTCTGTTGCACAAATTCCAAGCTTAGAAATGGAGCAGTAGAAGATGAGTCCTGGGGGCATTGGGGTAAGAGTAGAGGAGAAACACTGGTGTAAGTTGCCTCTGTATTCCACTGTGAGCACACTGTGCTAGCTTATACTAGGTAGCAGAACTGGTAAATTACATATATGCATATATGTGTGTGTGTGTGTGTGTATGTAAAGTGGAGCTTTAGCTGACCAAATATATAATGGCAATGCCCTTGGTACAGACAAAGCTTTACAATTAAAAACACATTCAGTGCCCGTCAGATGTGTGGATTGGATGTGTCTTTGGGTGCCATGAGGCATCTTGTGCTTCCATCAAGCTCGACCAGTCTTGTGTCCAAACTCCTTTTTTAACTGTTTTAATATAATATGGTGGCTTTTGCATTTTATCCTTTCATGGGAATCCAGAGTAAAAGAGAACTAAGCCCTGCCTGCTGCTTACATGCTAAACAGATGCAAATAAGCCCCCTCCCTCTTGGTTTCGTCCTCTCCTCATGGGTTTCTACATTGTTTTGATTAAAGTGGTTCTACTGCCAACTCCTAGCCTGGAGGGCAGGTGAGAGGGGGAGAAAAAAAACCCATCCCTGATTGCAGCTCAGTGATTAACATATCTTTTGGAGTTTGTAGTGTCATCATTTCAGAGAAAACAAAGTTCCACCAGCTTCACAGGGTCTGGGGTTGTCAGGAAGGCAAACATCAAAGTGGAGAGAAAAGAGGAGTTTATTTAAAATATAGTAGAAAGACTTAAAACAGTCGTGCTAACCTATGAGAGCTATTAAAAATTAAAACCAGCCTTTGAAGCAAAGCATTAAAGATTTAATAGTATTAATTGAATGAAGCCGTGGGAGTTAAGGATGTGTAGACACATGTGTATGTGTTCTAAGACATTAGCTGTATTAAGGAAGCTGAGGTATGGGGAGTTGAATTCACTGTGCTTCATTTGTAAAGGCTACCTTAACAAAACCCTTTGTATTTGTGGACTTAATGAGTAGACACCATTATAACAAAGTGTAAACAGAAGTGCAGGGGACTTGCTATCATTTTACACACTGCACACTGCAATGGTGCAAAGAAGACCAGATTTGGGATTCCTGAACGAATAAGCCAGGATGTTTCTAATCTATACATTAAGGATAGTCTTATTTCTTTATACTGTTATGCCTGATTTGGTTTTCCTCTTAAGACTAAATACCTTTTCCTTTCATTGTTATACAAATAGTAACTTAATACTATTGTCCTCCATAACAAGGTTCCTTTCCTTCTATTACATAGTGATACTCTGCCTGTAGTCCCAGTCTCAGGTACGGGCTTTTTTTGGGTAGCTACACTTTAATGCTGGTTCATGATGTATTTTCTCTTAAGACTGACTGATTTTGGTTGTTTTTAGCTTTTACTGTTTAGAACTTAATCGCTGTTAGGAAAACTTCTTGTTAAGAGAAAGAAAGTGATCCCTCCATAGCCATGTAAATAAATAACAAAGAAAAATCAGGTTTTTTTTCTTTGCAAAGTCAAAACTCAAGACTTCATGTATTTGACCTGGATGTTAAGAAACAGAGAAAAGCCAGATCCTCATGTCACTTACAGGAAAATGAGCAATGAAAGCTGCTTGCAAGTGTGCAGGTGACACAACAAAGGAAACTGGTGTCCAAAGGGGAGCAGGAGTTGATTGGCATGGAAATACGGGTGTGTAGAGGCACAACCAACCTTGTCAAGAAGGATAACAAAATTGAGGGTGATCTTAATACGTTCATTTCTCCTCCTTCAGGAGGATGGTTGCTGACAGCACAAGGCGGCTGTTTGAGCTCTTCTTGCTGCAAATGTAGTTCCTAAATGATTCAGCATGATAGTGTACCCACGCATTATAGCATTATTGATGAATTCATTACCCTCTGTTAGCTGATGGATGTTAATGGGCTAGAATTTCCTCTGTGCATTTGCACTAGATGGAATGCTCTTAGGAAAAAATATAAAGATCAGAAAATGGAGTGGGTGAGTTTTAAAGTTGCTTTCTTGTTCTGTTTATGAATCTAAAGGCAGAGAATGTTGTTAATGACTTACATTAAAGCAGGAGTTAATGATCAGCAGTGCAATGCTATCAGGCAGCTATGGGAGGTGCAAATAGTAGTAGTACTACACAGGGGATTTACTTGTATCTTTTTCCTTTCCCATGTCCCAGACTATAATCAGCTGCTTCAGCAATATCAGAGGCTTGAGTTTTGGCTTACACGTGGTAGGTGTTGTCTTCTACGTGTGGACTCTGCAGGGCATGTGTAGTTTCCAGGGCACGTACGGAGCTGCTGGTTGCAGAGTATCAAAGCTGAGAGGGTATAACATGTTCTCTGCAAGAGCTGACTGCAGGAAAATGACCTTTAATAATGGAACAGGCACAGATGCTTTTGAGTAACAAGTCTTTGTCATCCTCTGTGAGGAGAGCAAGCTAGCTCCCACTGAAATCATTTTCCCTCTTAATAGCCAGAAGAGATAAGGAAGTAGGTAATATATTGAGGTATATATTGAGGATGGATTCAGAAAACTTGAGGAATTGTTATGCTGACAGCTGAAAATACCTGTTTATCTGCATGGGAGGGTGTGGGATTTGGTGGCGTCATCAAGTCAGATTTTTTCCTAATTCTACAAAAATCAACAAAACAATAATAATAAAGCAAAATAATAACAAATCTCTGCAGGTGTGAGTAGGGATGATCCTTATTAGTGCCTGAGTGAAGGCATTGGGAAGGTTTAAGTAGCATAATGAGGAAAAATCCTTGTGTCAAGTGTGCTGATTTATTATATTCTTTGGTTATTTTAGTGAATTACTTCCATCAAAGATGAACCTAAGAATATAGCTCAGAATTAGGAACTGGGGCAGCACAGAAGTAGACCCAAGTGACTAGCAGTATTATTGAGTGCTGTTTCATGGTAAGCATAACCCAGTCTATATCTGGATTGCTGCTGACAGGGTTGTTACGCTTCTCCTCTGCCCAGTAGAGCTCCTTTGGGATGGAATTGCCTTTCCTGCAGTGATATAGGCATGATAGACAGCTCTGTCAGGAAGAGGGAAAAGAGACAGGGTTGTTTGGCAAAGGTGATGTGTAGAGTATGGAAAAACACAGTAATAAGGGGGAAAGCTGAACAAGTGTTGCATGACAGTTAAAAATCAGTGCAGGAGGCACTGATTAAAAAGTGGCAGGAGGCAAGATTTTAAGATGGTAGCCAATTCTGAAAGAGTAGAGGACCACATTTCCTTCTTTCCTGTGGCTGTCTTCAAGCTGAAACAAAATGCATGTGTTGCTCTTACTAGCACTAGGTGGTAAAAGGTGATTTTCTAGAAAACTTTCCTCTTGCAGTTACCTGCTGAAAGCCATCATCTTTAACTTTTACTACAAATAGGAGCTTTCAAGGTGCAGCTTTACATTTTGCCTGGCGAAACATAACTAGAGTGCCATGGAATGTTACTTCTTTTACTTGTGGTGTACTTTAAAGTAATGAGAGTGACCTTGGGATTAATCACTTTGGTGACCTGATCTGTCAGCTCTCCATCTCCCCCTTGCCTCCCTTGGTGTGTCAGATTAGCTCACTGAACTGATTCTAGCTCAAGATCTGGTATGAGGGACAGGGAGGTGGCATGTGACAGCAGAGCAGGTAGGAGCAGGACGCTGCCTTCAGTAGCAGCCCTCAGCCAGCCAAGAATCAAGTGTAATGTGAAGCCACATCCTCAGTTCCTCTCTGAGCCGGACCGCTGAGCAGTAAAGCCTGGTGTGAAATCCTGGGATTTGGCCAAATCTTTCCTGCAGTGTGGAACACGGAGGATTTTAAGGATATGTATTTCCTGCTTTACAGTTTTATAGCAACTTCAATTAGTCCTGAGCATCCAACTGCATGTAGCTTAATTTCTGAGGGTTGAAGTAACCCTACATTAATTGTTACCAGTCGTGATAGTTGGATTAAGACCATGTGTTGACTTCTCAAGATGCATGTGCAAATCTGGTGGCTGTGAGGGATGGTGCTTGAAGTTTTATGCTGTGGATGGGCATTGATGAATGTAGGTAGGATGTTAAAATCAAACTCCATTTTCTATACAGGCTTGTAGCTTGTGCTAGCAACCAGTACAGTTAAACTGAAGAAATTAGTAGTGTTTGGGATATATGGACAGATACGGCTTTGCAGATCATGCACTGTTCCTTGAGCAGTCCTTGTCATTAAAAATTCATGTCCTAAAAGTATTCATTAGGCTCAGCTTCTACCAGTAGTAACATGGAGAGTTAAACCTTTGTCATGATGAGCACTTGCCTTTGGCCTAGTGGATTTATTAATGTGGTTTCGTGTCTGTGGTGTGTAGGTGGGGAGGAGGAACTGCACACAGTGACGTCTGCTTTATAATAATAAAGTGCAAACTGAATTTGGTCGCTAAAGTCATTGGATAATTGTAAACAGCAGGTACCTTCCCAAAGTATCAAGTCTGATACGTGAGCATAGATATGTATGGATCCAGTAGTACTTGTCGGCTCTGAGTTTTAGAAGTTGCAATTGTATAAGAAAACACTGTGCCTTGAAGAATGCAGGTAGCATTTAGTGGTCTTGCAAGCTTTTAGGTTGTATTATTTGCAGTTATTCCTGCATTCAAGCTGATCTAATTGGGCTCTGAGCTGTTGGGAGAGATGTAACAGCTTCCCTTCAGCAGGTGCTTGTCACCCACTAGGCAGCCTAAGTGACAAGGTTCTAAGACCTGTCTTCTGGCAAGAATATCAGATATCTTCCAGAATGGAAATAGGGAAGGAGAGAAATGTCTCCTACTGTCTTTAATTCAGTTGAAAATGCTGCTTAAATATACCCAGTGAGCTGAGCTGATTTCACATTGGTACCTTTTTGTCAAGGCACACATTGGGTGATACCTTTTTTTTTTCCTACTTCTCTATTTGTGAGAATAAAAGACAAAATGCTTCCATTCAAGCAGGTAATCCCCAGAGCACAGACTCCTTTTGAGAGTTTGGGAAGGTATTTTCACAGCCCTGTTGGATTAATTTGCATTTAGAACTTTAGATTCGGTGCATAATGGCTTGACCTTACTCTGTCTGTAATTCTGCAATAATCTTACTTATTACACAGCTGGTACTTGCTGTATTACTGCTGAAAAATTGACTGAGGTGTGCATAAAAGACAGGTAGTGCTGTCAGTGCATTTGACCCTGCCACAGGAGGAGGAATGTGTTATTTTTAAAGGGATGTTGGAAGCTTGTAAGCCTAAAATTAGATCTCCAGTAGTAGGTTGGATTTGGATCCATTTGTAGTGATCTCCATGGCTCTTGCAGAGGCTGTCCCTTTTTGCAGCACTTAAGAGCATATTCGCAGCTTCTTTGCATGCTGTCAATAATTCCAGCTGCATTACAGGCTGCAAAATGAAATGTTACTTGATTATCTTAAAGATATTTTCCAGCCTGGTTGATTCTATGATAACTGTGAGTGTCAAAGCACCAGCAACTCTAGTGTGGTGGGCCCTGAATTAAAGCAACCAGATAGTGCTGCTGTATTCTCAGCTCTACATTTCTCCTCCTTGTCCCCTCTTTGTGTAGACTCAGAGTAGTGAGATAAGCTCTCCATTAAGCTCTAATATTGCCTGGGTAATTTAAGTAGACCTGTAGTCAGAAAAGGTGTTGTAGAGAAAAAGTGATTTTGTATCTGTGTATCTATTTTATGGCTATCCAAGCTGGAGTTACTCTCTGTGAAGCTGAGGCAGGACTGTAAAATCAGTGTAGGATCTAACCTTGGGCTTCATGAATATGCATAAATCTGCAGGAGAATTATCTTCCAGCATTAACTCTTTGAATAAAGAAATGATTTGGCCACCTGCTGGCTGTGAAAGCTGACCTTGTTCTCTCATTTGTAAAAGGGAGTGGAAAGCTTCCAAAACTTTGAATTTTGAACCATTTCCTCTTCTCAGAAATAACCCTGAAGAAGACAAGCACTTCAGCTGTGAAAAATGGAAATGAAACCTTTCTGCTGGAGTTAACCCTGGTCTTCAACCCACTTGCCAATCTGTATTTGTAACTCGTTTCCTAAATAATGTTGAAGCTTGAGGAAGGGCATTGATGGTAATTTCAGTGTCTTCACTTTACTGTTTTCTTCACATGAATTGATGTTTTCTCTGCTGTACAATGACAAGAGGGAGCTAATAAGTGTGGTGCTTGTTGGCTTTTATATATAGTGCCAAGCTTCTGTGCTTCTCTCTTAGTACCCTTCTCCAAGTGACCACAATGTACAGTTGCACCTCTTCCTGTTTGTTTTTGGGAACAGTGTTTGTATTGCAGTAGGGGATCATACTGTAGGCAGTATAATGATACCCTCTGGTCATCCAGTTCTGTAAGAATTATGTATGAATAGGGAAAGGAGGAAGGGAAAGAGAATTAGCTATATTTGAACATTTCTTTGTGGGATCCAGTATAAGGAAAGCCTTTGCTATCCTTTTTTCCTGGATTATTATATTGAATTTTAAATAAAGGCTTGTGATTCTTTTTATCAGACATTTCTGGTTTGTGTAAAACGGGACTTCCTGAAAGCACAGTGGGTTTGGGTTTGTGCAAATGATGAGCTATCATAAGAAAACTAGGATGTGAATTTACAGTGGGGGGCAATGGGAATCCTTTTTCATTGCCACAGATAGAAGCTGACTTACTGTTAGGATTGGGGTCATGTTTGAGTGCATGCTTTTTGCTCTGTGCAGGTGTGGTGTCACTGTCTGTCTGTCTGGGGGAACTTCTTCCTTACTCAGCATCTGGCAACGCTTTCCTCTTAGCCTCATTCTTTGCAGACTGGTAAGAAGCGCTCTCCATGCCCTGGCCTCTCTGATCTATCCTGGAATTCATCAGGTCCTCGAGGGATTCCTGCCTCTGTCACTCCAGCCTGATAGCAAAGAGAGCAGATTGGGGTGGAAACTTGTCATCTTGTCATGTAGTTCATGAAAGAGGGGATATTTTCATGTAAATCAATGTGTCTATAGAGATGCCTCAAAATCACAGACTGAATTATCTGCTTTCAAAACCCACTTTTTATGTGTGTCACAGTAAATGTCTACCACACGTTGTCAATAATGCCGTTAAAATTTTATACAAATTTCTGGTGAACTTCTTACGTTTAATGCTAATTTTCACACCTTTTATTGCCCATTTGATACGTATTTCATGTGTTTCTGGTCCGTCCTTAGCCGGACTGTGTCTGTATTTACCTTTAGGCTTGATCTGAAGGGTATTTTATCAGTGCAGACAAACCGTGGTTTGAGTTTTACATTCCAGAGATCTGAATGGCTTCTGCTGTCTATGGGTGGATTTATTTGTATGGCTCTTTCTTTGAACTAAGTTTATGAAGGATTTTGTGGCTTGGCTTCATTTCTGTGTTAGTTTTAGCAAATTAAAGATGGTTTCCTCATGTAGATATTATTTACTGAATTCAACCTCTTAGAGAGAGCTGTTGAGAGGTTCACTCAAGATTTCCTTCTGTCTCTGTTGTATATAGAAAAGCACCATGAGAATTCATTTGGGTTATTTGTATAATGAAACTATTGGAATAGGAAAAAGGAAATGGGGCATTCCCTTCCAGGTTACTTGTGATAGCACAGGTGAGCATCACCTTCTTGTCTTGTGTCGTTTTCCATCTATTTAAAGAAGGCATGATAGTTTGAAACCAGAGAAAACGGCTTGTAGAGACCAGGGAAGAGAGAACAAGGAAGGCTCACCCAAGCTGAACAAGACCAACTTCCTCTTCCCCTCTCTGTTGAACCTTTTAAAGAGCTCTGTTGAAGCTGATAGCCCTTTTCCTGTTGTGAGCAAGGAACGACAGCTTTCATCAAGCAGTTTGCTTTCTGCTTCCTTTGCAACTGTAGTGTTAAAAATGCCCTCTTCTGCTGATGTTGCAAATGCATCGTGCTTCCTGGTGGTTTGTTGGGCAAACTTAATTCAATGAGGTCTTTGGGGGAAAAAAAGCCTTTCTGGGTAAGTATTTGATCCTGCGTTAGAAATGGTTTCTCACTTTCGTGCAGTGAGGCTATTTGGCTTTCAGATCTCTTTGATCATAAGATCGGCTTTTACAGTGCTCCAAGACCTGTAATAATCAAGTAAAACGTGTCTTTGGTGTGGTTTGGAAGCAAAGGGTTTGTAAAGGCGATACTGAAAGACACCCAGGGTTCTTAGTGAGGGTTACTGCTACTGCCAGAACAGTTGCCTTGAATATTGGTACAGGTAGATGTCCATCTTTCCACTCCACTTTTAATGGAATAACATGAAGTTTAGAACAAATTGTCTCCAGTGAGTTAAAAGTAGAACAGGATTAGAAAATACGGAATTAGAAAATTCCATGAATCAAAGACATGAAGGTAAAGAACCACACCAGCACCAATGGCCTGATGGTTTTCCAGTCTGTTATAGGATAACAAGTGAAATCTTTAATTTTCTGGAAGAGTGAAAAATGCTCCTTTCTCTTAATCCAGAGTGTTTTCTCCTTGAAATGTATGCTCTACAGCTGTTTTCACAAAGCTCTACTCCAGATTTACTCTCTACTAGTAGCCTCCTTTAGCAGCTTCACTTTAGCAAAACTTCCAGTTTGGGGAATGGTGCTGTTATGCGTTTGACTTCCTGCACCATCTGGGTGCTCTAAGCTCACTTGCTTTTGGGCTGAAGCTTTGTTGGTAATTAACCTAATAAATCCTAAATGTAAACAAAGTGCTTCCCAAATCCAAGGTTCTGTCCAAAACATTTCTTCACTTGATGAGGCTGTAACTTTGCTTCTGCTTCTTGCCTGCACTTTACACCTAAATGAAGGAGAAGTATTCATGGCTTTGCTACAGGCTGTGTGGCAAGCGCAGCACGGCCTTGGCTCGTGCCTTTTAGTTTGTTTGGTTTCTTCTTTGAAATCAGGTGTTATGAGTTCCTAGTGTGTGTAGTTGGGCAGGAATGAAAGCTCTTTGCTTTCTGATGCTGTTTTCTGACAGCTTAAACAGGCTTCTTCAAAAACAAGACCAGAGTTCGATCATTTTTATGCCTCTCATAGTCTGCCTTGCAGCACTTGTGACCACGTTGCTCTGCGGCCTGCTCACCTCTCTGATACAACAGGAAACAAACCAGTGCTCAAAAGCTCATTTTCTACCAGACTCTAAGTTGATCAGTTCTCCTGTGCTGTTGTGTGAGTCCTAGATTTGATGCAACAGAGAGAAGGGGGAAGCGGTTGCAGGGCTGGGGGGCCACTGGGTTTGGTGCTGGCTTACCATTAGCTTACCATGGCTTGTGACATTGCACCCTGATGTCCCTGTTTATGTGGTGGTTATGATTCATTCCTCAGGTATTTATTTCACTGGCCAAGTTGGAGGTGTTTAGGACTAGTAGGTGTTGCCATGTACTGTAAGATTTACCTTTCCAAACATCATGGGTGGTGTTGAAACAATCTTCTTTCAAAAGCTTGTGAAGTTGGAACAAGTAATAAACCAAACTTCTCTATTCTTCTTTGGTTGGGGAGGTGCACACAGGTGAGGCATTTACTTGTGTATTTTGGTCTCTTAGAGGCCTCTAAAGAAAAAGAACTCATAAGACAAGAATGGTTTTCAGGGATTTACATTGGGTTAAAAGACAGGAAACAGGGTTAGGAGTAAATGGTTGTTTCTCACAGAGCAAGGTTATTCCAAGTGAAGTGTCCTGCCAAAGATGAGTGCTTGTGCAAAAATGCCCTTTTCCAGATGATTTCTGAATAATAAGGTGGCCAAATTGAGCCGAATTAGTCAAATTTGAAATGAATTTTGAATTGAAGGATGGAAGATCTGCTAAGTGGTAAAATGGTAGTTGAAATGCTTTAAAATATTCGCATAGGGAGAGGAAATGACCCTGGTTTCATGTGTATGATGCACAACTACCAAATAGACTTTAGAAAGTGTTTGATAAAGAATAGGGAATCCTAAGCATTAAATGACTGTGTTGTGATATGAACTTACTACTGCCAACTCTGAAGTGTAGAGTGCTTGGAACTGTTTGTATCTGAAGAAATAGAAGTGTAATATGTGCATGAAAAGAGATGGTTTGAGATACGGAGTAGCTTCTGAATAGAGGGATTGAATTTTGAGAGACCCTCACTTCAGATGAAGTTGGCCAACTCCCATAAAATAATGGGTGATGTAAAGAAGCTGAAGGTGATCTGTTCTTGCTTAAAAAGCATCCATTCTGTCTGCAGCTTGGGAAATAAATGTCCCAGGTTAAAATAAGCTGAAGTACTTGTGCAGCATGGACACTGCACTGCTGTTGTGTACTTGCTGAGGGTGAAATGGGAAACACTAGTGGCTTCAAAAAAGGGTTTGGAAGAGCCACAGTGTGCCTGTTGCTGCCTATAGAGTCTCTGCCACAGGTTGCATCTGAGATGCCCAAGACATCAGGCAAGGGAATAGATATGTTCTTACAGTCTTTACATGAGGATTTGTGTCTGAGGATGTTGGGCTTGGTGGACATTTTATCAAACTGATGTAGGAGGTTTTGATTTAATGTTATTTAGTGCTTTTTTGGTCAGGTGACAAGCTCAGCCCTTATGGGGGGGGGGTTGTATTCTGCTCTGGGTACGTATCATCAGTACATCAGTGTTGGTATATGCCTTTATGGTAAGAAAGTCATCACAGAGCTGCATATTGTCCAAACTGACACTTAATTCTGCTTTCATTCTAAATGGCACCAGAGCAATTTGAAGAATGATAACAATGTTAGACTGGAAATCTGTGCTTTGCTTCTCTCCAGTGCCTTTTGTAAGTGATACTGTTACTTCTTCAGTGTTTGGAGAAACACTGTTAGAGGACATCTTGACTGTGCAATCTCTATTAAACATGGCAAGTTCCCTTACAGGATCAGTGCTCAGTGTTCATGCAACTGGTAAATATCAAAGACTATTCTGTGTTAATGTAATAGCAAAATCTGCCAGTTTACTCCAGTAATGTATTCTGAAGCTTAATAGGCTTCTGTTTACTTGAAACGGTGACCTTAAATAGCTAACTGAAACAGCTTTCCAGCTCCACAGCTTGCCCTTGGGGGTTCTTGCCAGTCATTTTGGCTTTGCAATTCCATTTTCATATAATTAAAACTTCTGTGCTGTGTGGAAGATGCACCGAGCAGAAGCTGTGGATGTCCTGAGCGCTGTCAAACGTACAAAGTAAATGCATTTGGAAAAATAACTTCTCTAATCTGCTTAGCATTTAAAGGTCACCTTCAGTTGGAGGATGTTGTTCTGGTGCTCATTCACTGTGTCTCAGCTGAATGCAGAGCCTTCTTCAAGATCTCTGCCCTGATAGTGAGTGTGCCTTAAGCTAACCTGAGGTTTCAGGTATAGCTTGGTTACTTTTGGAGCAGTTTGCTTATTCACACTGCAGCAGTGGTGGCAGACTGCAGTTGTCAACTAGAGGGAAGCTAATAGCTGCTAAGCATGGAATTTCTAATGTAGTTTTGCCTCTTTACAACTCAGCATGGTAATTTCTGTACTTAAAAATCCTAGGTAGGTTTTACCATGTTGGAAACTGAATCACTAAGTGATTTCTTGGACTTGGTTTCTGTTTTGCTTGTAGAATTTGGTATTTGCATAAGCCTGGACACCTTCTTGCTTTGGTTTTGTTCAGGTTTGTAATCTAAAGTGGTTAGTATTACTTGTGAGAAGAAGAATAGTTTCCAAAATCAAATGTCTAGAAGAAATTCAAGGAGGAAATTCATCAGTTACACTTCTGAGTTATTTTCCTAGAGTTCTGTAGGTCGCTTTCCATGTAGGAACAATTAAAGACCCAGCTAACGTGCTTTGTTTTCTCTCCTTACGCAGGTCATGATTCTCATTTTCTCGTGTCATCCTCTTGAAGAGAGGAAATGATTGTAGTGGAACGTGTTACAAATAAGCCACTGATCCGGAGCCTTCTCAGTGCAGAAGCATTGATAAAAGAGCAGATATAGCCCTTTTCTTGTTTGTGTTCTGGGATCTGTCTTCTTAAAAAGGGAAATAAAGATGACGACTTCGTCTATTAGGCGGCAGATGAAGAACATCGTGAACAATTATTCAGAGGCCGAAATAAAAGTTAGGGAAGCAACTTCCAATGACCCATGGGGTCCTTCCAGTTCGCTCATGACTGAAATAGCAGACCTGACTTACAATGTGGTGGCCTTTTCTGAGATTATGAGCATGATCTGGAAACGACTGAATGACCATGGCAAGAACTGGCGACACGTGTACAAGGCCCTGACTCTCTTAGATTACCTGATCAAAACTGGTTCGGAGCGAGTGGCACAGCAGTGTAAAGAGAATATTTTTGCTATCCAGACGTTGAAAGATTTTCAGTATATTGATCGAGATGGTAAAGACCAGGGCATCAATGTGAGGGAGAAATCCAAGCAGCTGGTCTCTCTTCTGAAGGATGATGAGCGACTCAAGACAGAGAGGGCCCAAGCTCTGAAGACCAAAGAACGCATGGCTCAGGTGGCCACTGGAGTGGGTAGCAATCAGATCACTTTTGGCCGTGGCTCCAGTCAGCCAAACCTATCCACCAGCTACTCGGAGCAAGAGTATGGAAAGTCTGGAGGATCCCCAGCATCTTACCATGGCTGTAAGTACAAATAGACAAAAGAGGGTTTTCTTTCTTTTCTTTCGAGACATTTTGTACTCTGTATGACTGCCTGGTAGTGGCTGGTTTCTTCTCCAAAGGAACAAGGGATAGGACAAGAGGAAACGGCCTCAAGCTGCACAAGGAGAGGTTTAGGTTGGATATTAGGAACAATTTCTTCCCCAAAAGGTGCTCAGGCACTGAAGCAGGCTGCCCAGGGCAGTGATGGAGTCACCGTCCCTGCAAGTGTTCACAAACTGTGTAGATGAGGCCCTCAGTGACATGGTTTAGTGGTGGCCTTGACGGTGCTGGTGTGAAGGTTTGACTTGATGATCTTTAAGGTCTTTTCCACCCCAGCTGATTCTATGATTCTGATCTGCTTTCAGACATGAGAGTAAATGGTGCCCACTAGGAGGATTAGTATGCTGACTGCAAGGAGCTTTTTGCACTGGCTGAGTCTCTGTAGGTCTGCTTAGTGGCAGTAATGTCTCTTCAAATGACTGGTTAAATATTTGCTGTGGAGAGGATGTGTGTATTGATGTGCATCAGCTTAAAAAGCAGTTGTTTACTGTCAGTTCCCCATGGCAGCATTGTCAAGCTGTTTCTGTGAACACGTTCCAGTGTTTGATGTGATAAACCCCCAGTCTCAGTAGGGAGATTGTGAGTTGATTTTGGTTTGGTTGTTTCTGCTTTTGAAAGTACTTGAAAACTTGTTCTGTTGAGTTCTTTAGGTATAATTCAAGAAATGAGAACTACAGAGTATTTCCTGCATCATTTTGCTACTTTCATTCTGATGCTGCTGTCTTACTTTGGGAAGAGTATTGGTGTTTAATTTCCTTTATTGCTTGCCCAGCAGTTCTTAGAGTAGTAATGCTTTGAATGTGTCTTATGTTTAAATATTTAGACTATCAGCAATTGCTGTGCAAGTATCAGTACTAAACACTGTATGTCATTCTTAAAAACTTAATACAGTGATGTGGGAAGAATAGATTCTTTATAACACTGCTTGAGGGAACTCCCTGTCATGTTAGGAAGAGGCCTGATTTGGCACTAAATCCTTCTTAATATAAGTAATGATCTGATGAAAGCTGCTTTGGCTGGAATGTCAGTGGCTGTGGTCTAATTCTGAAGGAAAAATCTTGTCTTTAAATGAATGCTTATAGTGTGTGGAGGACTGTAACTGAGCCAGTGTGGGGAATCGATTGAGCACCAGCTGTAAGAATGGAGTTTGTCATGTCCTGAGTCCCGAAGAGCTGCTCAAATTGTAAATCCCTGGATGGGGTCAGTACCCCCAGCATGGGTTTCTGTGGAAGGCAATAGGATGTAGCAGGACAAACGAAGCTAGAGATGAGGAAAATCTCTGTCCGTGTAAAGCTGTGGAGAAGAGCAGGGAAAAGTTGTTTCAAAAGGAGATACTTTTAGGATACAGGGTTCCAAAAAAGTGCATCAAAGTTTCCAGGTATGAAACTGTTCATTTTAATGAGCAGTGGATTAACAAACATCATAGTTTTTCTGTAATAACCACACATGAGCATTTATTCAGTGTGGATTTTTAAAGGAGAACATGTATATTGTTATGACAGCAATAACATTTTTGGCTTTTGAGGTCTATAGCTCTACAGACTGCAACAAAAGTTCTTAATTTAGGAGATAGCTTGAAACAGTGTTGCTTTTAATTTATACTGATGGATTGCAATAATAGTCACTAGGGTTTGCTGAGCACACCTTTGGTTTATTCCACAGGGTTATTTCTTCACCAGGTCTTAACTGTAATTAGTGCATGTAACTGTTGTTTGTCATGTTAAGTGCTACCAGAGGCTTCAAACTGTTCCTCACAGCAGGGATTAAGCAATGCAGGGTGTGTTCCTGAATTTGGTGTTCCTTGGATACTGTAAGGATTGTGATGGGGGACGAGATGTCAAGAAGCAAGTATGGTTATTCTGTCAGCACAGGGTGTTGATTTACTGGATACTCTCATTTGCCTGCGGATGACTTTGATGTATATCTCTCTTTGCAGGATTGCTTTTGAGGTAATGATTTCTTAATCTATCTTTCTCCTCCCCCATAAGCATGTACCTAAGAAGCTTTAGAAATCTCAGGGTTGTTTTTCCCTTTGGGTTCTTCTCCTGTTGTAGACTCCCCTGGACTGAAGTCTCTATCAGCAAAAATGCAGATGGTTGTTAGTTTTTTATGATCTGTATCTGTTGACGTTCTGATGACTTTCCTATGGTTTAATTGAGTTTAGCAAAGCAACCCACACCTTACAAAACAGCTGTGCTAAGTGCTTCTGAGAATGGGAAACTTTGTCCTTTATTGAGGAAACAAGGAAAGGAGTTTTGTCAAAATCTAGACCTTTAATCTCTTGCATAAATTCTTGTTATTCCTGTGTCTTCTAAACTTAATGGAAAAGATGCTTTTCATTATTTAAAGTGAAAAAGATTGTATCCATCCTGTTTTGTTTTATTATAGAATGAGAGCCTTCTTTTGTTCTGAAAATATGGATTGGGTATAATATGTAAAAGGCAGTAAGTTATGCTGAGCTCCTGGGAAATCCTCTCCTTATAACAGTACCAAGATGCGGTTGCTGTACTGTGTATTCTGGCAGAATTCTCTTTCATTCTTCTGAGCCTTTGAAGAGGAGATCAGAGGCATTTAGATTTGCAACCTATAGCATGAGATTTGCCTACTAAAAATGTACATGCACCCTCTTTGCTAAATGTTGAGCATGTCTTAGGAACATTCAAATGGAAATGAAGTTTGGGAAAGTTTTAACAGCCTGTTCACCACCAGAGCAAAATGAAATGTTTCATCTCTCAGTGGTTTGGTATTTAGCATGTTTTACTTCTGTTCCTTGCTGGATGCAGTGGGTGGGGATTCCAGGTTTTGGGAATGCATTCACCTTCCTTGGAAAAGGTTGTGTTTGGCTATAAAATCTCTTTTTTGATGCTTTCCTGTTGAAGAAAAGCAGCTTGAGCTCCCTGGAACAGCTTAATGGTTTCTCCAGGACAGATCACTAGGGGAACAAATAACTTCCAGTGGATAACCTGTCTAGATTGTGCGTGAGGGATCTCTTCCTTCTCCTGTCCTATTGCACTCAAAGTGCAATATTAGATACATCAGTGGACCCATTTTTATTCTATTTGTTCAGGGTGTTGCATTAGCTTACTGTATAGCATTGGCTGTAAACATCAAACTACTGCTCTTTAGCTTCTTCAGCACATGTGTAGGCTGGTGTCTGACAGTGCACATAGGAATGAGGCTTGTATTTGATGTTGAGCCAGAAAGGTTTTTCGTGTAGAGTTGCTGGTCTTTGTGTCCCAAAATTATCCTTTATGAGAAAATAAAAGCAGTATTGATAGCCTGACCAGAATTCAAGATGGAAAAGGATCTCCTGACTTATGCGCCATCATCCCACTCTGCTGCAGGCAGGATGCACTGGTAAATAAGGACATTTCTCCCTGTCTCCTCTCTGATATTTTCATCTCATCTCTAACAATCCTTTAGAATCCATGGAAAGTGAAATGGTGAAGTCTGAGAGGTTTTAATAAAATCCTTTCCCCCAAAGCTTTGCCTTGATGGCTTTGTTGGCCCTGAAGAGCTGTGTGCTGTAAAGCTTGTGTAATTTCAGGGAGAACTTTATTACTTACTATCAATGCAAACAGTTGTAAAAATATCACTGTGGCTTTGGTATTTGGTCTCATAATCTGTGAATTGAAGCCAAAAGAGAGATTGTAAAGCTGAACCAAAATACAGCTCCTCCCAACTTCCATCTTGTCAACATACTGGGGACAGTTGGCTGTCTTCCTGCTTTAAGCCAACAGCAATATATATATTTACATTAGGAGCTATTAAATATGCCATGACAAAATACATAGGAGTTTGTATTTCTTTTGGAAGCTGTGTAAATTGTATGGAATTGCATGAAATCTGAGAGCAGGATTTATTTCATCTTAAAGGAATGTTCTTGTGTGATGCTGAAATAAATCTACTGGGGAGAGGAGGGGATATGAGGTCAATATCTGAGATCTTCTGCGTGCAGTTCTCTACCCTCAGTCTGGTTTTGTGTCTAAATATTGTCTTTATGCTAGTCACCCAGTTTTGGAAACCTCTTGTCCTTATCCTTGTTTCATCTACAGCTGACCACTTAAATAGGATTCCGGATTTATGGCTGCATAAAGTAGGGTGTTCTTAATATAGACCTCTTGAGTCTGAACTGTGATGCTGTTTCAAGCCTGGGAGTGCATTTGGAGTTTACTGGTTTTGATGAAGTTCTTCCTCCTGTTGGAACGCTCTGAGTTGTCCCAGTTGGGGTTGCTCAGGAAGCAGCAGTGTATTCTGCTGCAGCTCCCCATGGCTGGGTTTGTTGTGAGAGTCAGAAAAATGATGGAAAACTTAGTCTGCTTGGAGGGAAATGACTGACAAAGCCAATTCCTTGGCATCCTTGCCCCCAGAGATAATGTGCTTCAGCTTTGAAGGGTCCCTGGGAAATGCTGGTCCTCCCCATGTGCTACCTTCATGTTTTAAAACCAGGTTTACTGCAGCCCTGCTTTTTGAAGGGGCTTGATCCTATTATGCCTAAACCAGGACCTCCCTGTGTTAGTTTGGGTTGTATGCATGTCCTTTCCTTTCCTTTGGCCATCTGCTGTCTTGGGTTTGGGCTGCACTTAGAAACGTTGGCAGAGCAAGATGGGGGTGTGTTTTAATGTCCCGATTCCATTTACACAACTGCAGCAGGGTAGGAACAACATGCACAGTGTGACCTGGTTTGAGAAGAGCACTTTGTCCAGAGGTAGGCTGCTTGGCTGGGAAATGAGACCCATTATACATACAGCCTGGCTGATAAAAGATTAGTGAAAGATGGAGTGAAAAGGGCTTTTAAGGATCTTGGGGAATACCAAGTCTGCTCACCTTACCTGTGAAGATTTTGGGAGCAATTTTCTTCAGTAGAAAGAACAGGTTTTAGTATTTCCAATGATTATTCCCATTAACTTGACTCGTTTAAAAACAGCTTTGTGAAACATCAGCAAGTTTGTGTTCACTCATTTGTTTCAGCTTTGTCTCCCGAGACTTTGCTTGGGGTACGGAATAATGCAGAGGAGTGACTTGAGTTTGACACTGTAGGAAATTCAGAATGCTCTTTTTAAAGCTTTGGTTAGGGTTTTTTTTGTGTTCTGTATCTTTGCAGGTTGGAATGCATCTCAGGCCTCCCATTTTAGTCAGGGAAGAGATGGCATATCATCCAGCGATGAATCTGGATGTGGTGCGTGGATGATTTCTGTAGTTAGAGGTGTTAAAGGAATGTGGTAGACTTCTGTGTTACCCATCAGACGTCACTTGACAACCTGATTTAATACTCTCTTCACACTTCTATTTTTCTGGTGTTCTAAGTAAAGGTGGGAGCTGCCATCAGTGTAACCAGGCTTCTGGAGCTGCAGTGAATTATCTGTCTATTAAGAAGAGCGTCAGGATCACCTGAGAGAAAAAGTGCACTTGAACCAAAGCTGAAGGATTTGTTCAGCATTAAATGAGTTTCAGAAATGCTCTGTCTGCTTCAGTGCAATTAGAAATCATGCGGTGAAGCTGATATGCTCCACCTCGTCACATTAAGGGGTGCTGTTAGTTCTATTCTTGTGTTTAAAAGGTCTCTTTGATTCCCAAGGTGCAGTACACAAGTCTCTCTAGATTAAGCAGCTTGCAGGTGCCCTTTCATAATCTGAGAGGTTAGATTGGCTTTTTGAAAGTATCCAATCTTTATTTGAGTGTTCTTTCAGTTGAAGACAAATAGATGGGTTCTCCACTTGGTTCCCAAGTGAATTGCTGTCAGTTTCTAAGTTC
The DNA here is from genome assembly GCA_039877255.1 of Loriculus beryllinus. Classification (NCBI taxonomy): domain Eukaryota; kingdom Metazoa; phylum Chordata; class Aves; order Psittaciformes; family Psittacidae; genus Loriculus; species Loriculus beryllinus. The sequence goes on along the minus strand of JBCJKH010047882.1, from coordinate 30,751 downwards.
TTCCCTTGATATTACTCTAATTTTTCAAATCAGCTTTGGTTTTGTCTACCTCTGTAGGCGTACGCATTGAGTGAGGAAGCGGCTTTTCTATGTGAAGAAATGTGACTAAGAACTGCCTGCTGTTGCAAAGAAATGCAAATGATGAAGCTTATTTTGTGTGTCGCTCTGTGCCATCACCTGGTCTGGAGTGACACAAAAATCCACCGACCCCAAAACACCAAACACACACTTGTAAATGAAAATCGTAAGTGTCCAGGTCGGATGGGGCTTGG
>JBCJKH010047882.1:0-29235 GCA_039877255.1 Loriculus beryllinus | reverse complement strand
TCAGCTCAGTCTCCCCTCGGGCAGGTTCAAGCCATTCCCCTTGGCCTGGCCCTACATCCCTTGTCCCAAGCCCCTCTTCAGGTTTCCTGCAGCCCCTTTAGGCACTGGAGCTGCTCTAAGATCTCCCCTTAAGGAGCCTTCTCCAGGCTGAACAAGCCCACTCTTTCAGCCTGGCTCCATAGGAGAGGTCCTTCAGCCCTGATTAATCCACATCTGATTATTCTGTCAGTGTTTTTTAATGTGAGGCCCAAGGAGGAATTTCAAGCTCTGAAGTGCCTTCTAGAGTTAATAAAGCCAAGGAGAATGAATTGCTGAAAAGCCTAGAAGTGAAAAGAAATAAGCTATATTGGTGAGACCCCTTATTACCTGTGTTCAGATCCTGAATGCTGATCTCTGTTGGGAGCTGTGAGGTAATGTAGGTCTCTGCCAAAGCAAGCCTGCCCTTCCCGTGCACGGCTGGAGGCAAGGACCCACTGTGGGAGGGCAAGTAGAGGCTTGGAGTAGGATGCAGTCCCCTCTTCTCACAGCTTTTTAGAGCAAAAATGCCATGTGCCATTAAAAGCTAAAACTGGTGAGCATTTTAAGTAGTCCTTTGTGTGGAAATCGGAGGAAAATCAGCAGAATTAACCTGTTTCACATAATTTTAAAGTCATCAGCTTCTTAGTTGCTACTGAAGGTAGTTTTGTCAACAGAGATGGAAGAAGTCCTATTCAAAAGGGGCAGGAAATCACATTCTTCCCACAAATGCAGCTGAAGAAAGAAGAGAGCAGAAGACGCCTGCCTGATCACAGTCCAGTTGCCATCTGCTCTCAGGTGACTGTGGTGGTGTCCCATTTATATGCTTATCCAGCTTGGGGTTTAAACCAGTTACAAGTCTTCTTGTATAGCTTCTGCTGAAAAGCAGCTTGTTTTTCTTAGTATCTCCAATTTATTCATGGTCAATTTATGCCATTAAGTTCTTGCCCACTTATCCTAAATAGCTTTTCTCCTTCCATAGTGTTACTTAGCAGCCTTAAACTGCTCAATCTTCTTTTTGCAAAGATAAACACATAAAATACTCTCTATGCTCAAAAGGGAAGCATTTCCACATCATTTCTGTTTTGAAATCATCTGTCTTGGACTTCATTTCTGGTGTGTCAAATGAAATGTGACTAATGCTTTGATGCAGCAGTGCTCATGCTAGCAATAGCCATATGGGGTGAGTGGCTGGGAGTTACTGCGTGTGTTAGTACTAAAGTAAGTTCTCTCCATCTCTGTCACTTGAGCTTGATGCTTCCAGTCAGCAGAAGGTGGGCATCAAAGAAATGAGTTTTATTTGTCTCTTAGATCCTTCTGCATTTCTTTATTACGTAACCTTTGTGAAGGTTGGTCTTTAAGCCAGTTCTTGGGAAACTGTTAGTAAGCTTCCTTGATGGTGGGAAGTATGATGAAATCTCTTCTTTAGTTGGTTCTTTACGTGTTTCAGTTCTTATGCTACTCTCTGCTTAACAGTAACATCCTATTCAGCATCAGAAAAAGCCTTGCTGTGCACACACTTTTCCTTTTGACTGACAAATCAGAGAAGGAAATCAGTGTTTCTGTCATGGGCTATCTCTTGGTAACCTCGTGTTTTCTTTTTAATATTTAAGCATATTCAGATTTTACAAACACTTGAAGGTTGTGTTTTCCATGCTGTCGAACATCCTGCTCTCTGATGCCCTGTTTATTCCTACTTTAAGTCTATAATAGTCCATATAATATATTAGGGAGCCTGTCTGTGATCGTTGGAGTAAAAGTACTCATTAAGCAGGCTAAATTTAGATACTTTATATAAGAAAGTTTGCAAAAGTAATAGAATAGAGGTATGAGTAATGTCTTTAGGTGAAATAAGGAGCTTGTCTGGTTGGAGCTTCCAGGATCACGCTGTGGAAGAATTGTCCTGGGTGGTAAATGAATTTGTCCCTTTAGAAATGGTGTGGGATGGGATGGCACGTTGAGTGTATGGGGGAAAGGAAGGGTCAGTCCTTGTTTATGGAGAATCACCTTCCTTCTGGTCTGCTGGGTAAGAGAGAAGGTGGCACTTTTTGTTTGGTAATGTCATTTTGACCTAAAACATTGGAGGAGACAAGACTAGAAGTTAAAGTAGTGTCTGAAAAACAGGTTTTGGAAGTTTTTACGTGCTCGATAACTGACCTATTAACAAAGAACTTGATTTCTTTGAGCTTGGCATCCTAGTCTGAATATATGATTCCTTTTTCTTAAAAGCCAGTATACATTTTGTCAAACTAATGCGTTATTCCAACCATTAAATACAAACATGCTGAAGTAAGAGAAGATTTCTGTGTGAGTGATTGGGATGCTAGAGAATTACCCGAGAGAGCACCAAGAAATGCTTAATGACTGTGTAATGGCAAACTTACTAGTTTTATCCCATTGGGATGGAAATTCCTGTATGCTCCTATGGTGATAACATCAGGAAGAGATTTGTGTATTGAGAAATGGTGTATTTTAGCTGGCACACCTGACTGTTATTTGAGGAGGGGGGTGGATTACCAGCTAGGTCTGAGCTCATAGAGGTCTTCATCCAAAGGAAAACCAACCAAAACCTAAGCCACCCCCCAGCCTATCTACCAAACTTTCTTTTCTTATCAGAGAATGGTACAGTATTCTTGTGAATTTGGAGGCTGAATAGCAGGCTTGTTTGCCTGGGAGCCTGCTTAGCAGTTAAGAATAGTTCTTTATCTATCCCATTAAGACTGTATTATTATACAGAAAAGTGGGTGGTATCCAGTTTTACCCTGCTGTTGGCCAACTCCCAGCAAATCCCTACTGATGTTGGTTAAGATGGAAGAAGCACCAACAAATGTTTCCTTGAATGATGAGTTCTATAGTTTTTAAGTCAGTATGTTGTCTCTTAAAGCTCTGGTAACGCTGAGACAGGGTATCCTGCGCTCATTGGTGATACTTCTTGATGTTGCAGTCCCACTAACACAAAAAGCCTTTGTTTTCCAGGAATATTGAATCATCTTGGAAAGTTTTCCCAGATTAATTGTTCTGGTTTGTTAATCTCACCCTTAGAGCTTTATCTTTGGTGGCTGAGAGAGCTCATGGTGCTGGGGACCTTTGAGAAGGTTCTGTGGGAATGGGGTGCTCTGCTCCGAGAAATAATCCAACCTGTCGTGTCTTTGTGGTGTCTGGTGTGTTAAATATGCTGGCTTTTGTCTCCCAACAGCTACATCCCCTCGAGTTTCCTCAGAGCTCGAGCAGGCCCGGCCTCAGACAAGTGGAGAAGAGGAGCTCCAACTGCAGCTGGCGCTGGCCATGAGCCGAGAAGTCGCGGAGCAGGTCAGTGCCCGTGTAGGTTTCCAAAGTGTCCGTGCTTTTCTAGTTGAGCTACAGTGCTGTTTTTCTCAATGGCAGCTTGGCTTTGCTCCAGGTGGAATAGGGGGAGAGAAAAGAAAAAAAAGCCATTTTGGAAGATGTTACTCTTTTGTGTTCTTTTGAAATCTCTTTTTAAAGTAACTTCTGCCTCCGAGCTGTTGAGACTAGTGGAAGATGACAGTCACTTTGCAAGAAGACTTTGTGTGGGAGGATGTTAATCATCACATTACTGAAGATGTTTTCAGTTAGGAAGATCTGAAAACATGACTAGTCCTGAAAACCTCCATTAATGGGGCCAGCATAAGGAATGTCAGTGAATTCTGATGAGAATGGGATTTTGAACAATCTGTTCATTCGCTAAGATTGGAACAGAAAGGTGACAAAAGTTACTAAAGTACATAAAGAACTTGATTTAAAGTAATTTAGCTCCTGACCTATCAGGATATATAAGTACCAGTAGCATAATATGGAATATGTTACTGTGTTAATTCTTAGGAGGTTTGTTCTGAAGTTTGGAGTAAATGCTGGAATTGTGGATAAAGTTTGCTGCATGTTAATATATATAACAGAGTTGTTGAATCTCAGCTATGAGTGAAGATTCAAGCACGCTATGCTGAGTATCTGTGATATTTTAGTCTTCCTGTGACAACTTTAGCTTACTGCTGTGTGTTAAGCATTAGTACCTCTGTGCTTGGAAACTATCACCCAGTAAACTTTGTCATTACGGAGCAATGAAGAGAATAAAAATCAGAACCTGATCAGTTGAAATAGCTTAACGTAATCGCAAGGGAAATACCAAGTGGGGAATTAGTCAGCTTCTGAGAGCTGTGATCCAAACCAAGATATTTAAAGTGGTTGAATGTGCCCCAATTGACAGATGTTTAAAACCTACAAAATAGCTGGTTGAATTCGTTTAGTGTTCTTTGTAACTGTTGCTTCAGGTATGGAGGGAAGCTGACAAAAGCCAGGAAGATTAAAGTGTAAATCCCTGTGTCCTTCAGTGGTGGTTTGAATGCTTAGAAACATCACAGTAGTTTAGAGATGGGGTATTTACTTTAAGTTCTGTGGTGTTCCTAGCATTCCAACCCAAACTATTCTATGATTCTATAAGTCTAAGAACATTCAAGTTACAGCTTTCCCATTAGGTGTAAAAAATACAAGGGTGAAGTTTAGTCAGCCAAATGGTTGTGATCACACTGCTATGCAGGTGTTACAGGGTCAGCGTGCTCCTGACCTCTGTTTGAGGGCAGGAATCACAAATTCCACTCCCCCATTTGTGTTATGTCCAAGTTAAGAGCAAATATTCCCAGTGATCCCCCTGTGCGTGCCTGCGGTGCACATCGCTCCGAGGGTGACAGGGAATACTGCCCAGGCCTTCCCTGGCAGAGTCCTGCCAAGGGGCCAGGCACTTGGAGAGAGCAAACAGCACAGTCTAGGCTAATGGTCTATATCAACAGTGTTGATTTCCTTTGCAGGAGGAGCGCCTCAGACGCGGAGATGATCTGAGATTACAGATGGCTCTGGAGGAGAGTCGCAGAGACACAATTAAAATTCCCAAAAAGAAGGAGGTAGTGCCTTCGACTAAGAAATTCCTGGTTATGCTGCCAAAAGCTGAAATACAGTAACACAAAAATAGCTTAATACTGAGCTCTTTTATGCTTTTGGGAAATGGCTTTGTTGTATAGCTTAAAGCTTCTTCCATGCGGGTTAAATTTCAAACTATTAGTCAATGCAGGTGTGTAAAAGGAAAAACTAAAGAATTGCTTCTTCACTCTCCTGGGTTTGTACTCGGGGTTGCTAATGCTCTTGATTAAAGCTCAGATTATTCCTGTCCTCAGCATACCACTTTGTTGGACCTAATGGATGCCCTGCCCTCGTCGGCACCAGCCCCACAGAAAACAGAGCCTTGGGGACCTCCTGCTGTTGCAAACCAAACTGATCCCTGGGGCGGATCCACAGTTGCAGCTACTGCCTCTGACCCATGGCAATCATTTGGTAAGAACAAAGTGCCAGAAGGAATGCTTAGTGGAGTTTCTTGCTTTTTAATGTTGAGCTTTTTGAAGTTCCTCAGTGTACAGTGTCATGCTTGATAACAACAGTGTGTTAGTCCGTTTTGATTGTTTCCCATACTCTGGAACTAATGTTTTCCTAACTCATTTCCAAGCAGAAACAAATGGAAGTTGCACTGTTTTGAAGCAGCTGGCTTTTGTGTATGCTTTTTGAATCTTAACAAAGAAGTGGACGAGTGAAGCTTCTGTATTCTTTGTAGAAAAAAAACAACTGGAGGGATACTCATGCTTTTCTAGTTGTGTCCAGTGTCATGGGGTTAGGCTCTTGGCAGTATTTAGTGTAGTACTTAGGCTGGGTGCGGTGGTTGGGAAAGCCAGAGATCTGCATTACTGTGTCTTTAATTGCTCATAGTGAAATGTGATGTGTATGCCATCAGAACCAAATGGCTTAAATTGTTTACACTGAGATTTTTATACTAAAGAAGCAAAAAAAGAGATTATTACTTTAAATACTCACTGTTTTATAAGCTTTTTGATACTAAGTTCATGGAGTCTGTTTCTGAAGTGAAAGATCCACTGCTTCCCACCTCAGAGCCATTAAGCCCACTCTTTTTGTGTGTCTGCTTTTGAGTGCATGTTTTGCTGCCTTTGTAGTGTGCTGGTTTCTGGGTCTGATCAAGGAGTTACTCCTTTGCATACATAAGTTGATGGTTCCTCATAGGATGTATTTAACTTACTACATCTGTGGAACTGGATCTGTTTTTGTGTTGGCTTTGGAAGCTTTTCATGAAGATGAACAACTTAGTTCTGTCACTTTTGCTTCAGGCTGATGATTCTACAACCTTTGCTATAAAGTTCTTCAGAGCGCATTAGCATTCAGCACACCACCCTCCAGATTCCTGATGAAAAATTTGAAGCTTAATAATGCATTACTTTTTCTTCCCCTCCTTGTGGTGGCATTAAAGGCACCTACATGGCTGCTGAAACAACTGCACTTCATTGTTTTAAATGTAGCCTGTGTCTGTTACGGTGATAAATTGCAAGCGTGAAATCAGAGACAGTCCAAGTTTAGGGCCCTGAGGCTGTTCAGCGTGTTTTTCTGTGGTTAAAACCCAAAGTCCACCTTCTTCAAACGCTGTGCTCAATCTGTCATCCTCTGACAAGATTTTCCTTCCTGCAGCATTTCCTCTCGGTGGCTCCCAACTTTATTAATGCCATAGAACAAGCCCTTGTTGCAGCTTGCTGGTGTGCTGGCTCCCAAGGAATAGTCTTGAAGGTGTAAGATTTATGGATTTGCTAATAAAAGAATGACTCATTTAACTGTGTTTCTCAAATCCTGCCTGTGCTTTGGCAGTTCAGTGCTAATGGAAGCTACGGGAAGGTGTCTTCCCAAGTGCTTTAATTCTGTGCACTCTCTTTATGAAAGAAAAGACATTCCGGAAAGCTTCCATTTATGCAAAGTGCTGTCATTGGCATTTCTTGTATGGCATTGCTCATAACTCAGCACTAAGGGCAGATAAAGGAAGTGAAAGTACAGATGTGGGAATAGTTGAGCTTACTTGGAGAATTGTAGCATTTCCTGATCCAAAGCTGTAGCAAGACAATGCTGCCTGTTGATGAAACAAAGACCAAAGTGGCATATTGATGAAACAATTCCAAAGTGGCAAATTGGAATTGTGCCACTGTATGTAGCATTGAATTGGTTTTCAAGATTCTTGTGATGCCAAGGGGGTGTTTGTGTGTAGTTTTAGAAGATAAACCAATATTCAGTTGGAACTGGAAACCCTCATGGTGGTTAAATATAATAGCTGTGTACTGCAGGGGTAATTCTGGCCTGCTCTTGGGTTATACAGCTCTCATTTAGTAATTAAACCATGACTGGTGGAGAGGTTTCACTTGGGAAGAGGAAATGTTTTTGCATGTACCATTTGGCTTGAAGGGAGTTGATCACTGTAGAGTTGTGCATTGTCAGTACTGGCTTCCTGCTCCTGTGGTCTGATGGCCGAAGAGGGGCAGCAGCTATGGATGATGTAGGAACAAAGCAAGGATGATACCTTCCAACATAGACCTGGCCCACCTAAAATGTGGCTTGCTTCAGCAGTCTTGGGTTAAGCCAGAATAGTCCTTGATAAGCCAAAATAGTTTCATGGAATGGTAGAAGGAAGAAGAGGTCACCTAAGCTGAAATGTGATAAATTAATAGTGGGAGGAAGAAGATAAAACTGGCAGGAAATTGTGTATAGAGAGACAAGTTTTGTTCTGTTTCCTTCCCTTTTTTGCAACTTTGTACAAGGAAACCCTAACCTTGAGCATGACCTGAAGTGGTTTGGTAATGTGAAGTTGTAGGAAAGAAGAGTTGTCAGCATCTCCCAGTAAAAATGGGAAACCTCAACTTGTAGGCATTAGGTTTAAAAGAAATACAGGCAGGGGCATCAGTGGCCAGCTTAGATCTGTGGCAGGAGGAGTGCTTACAGAGGGGAACAAAAAAGCACAACTAGTTCAGGGAAGCTTGTTATATTTTGGGAAATAACAGTGTGGTTAAAAGAGTTTGAAAACCATTCCTTTTGAATCTTACAGATTTCTTTGTCCAAGTCTTACTATTGTACAGGTCATACCTTTTACATACAGGCCTTTTAGAAACCACCTCTTCCATGAGGCCATAAACATACCCTTTAATTTCCTTCGCCTTCAGTCATATATTTCTATTATGGTGACAGTGTAACAAAAGCAAGTTTATTTTCTTGTTGGAAGTGCAGATTGTTTATTATGTTTTGTTATGTGTTCAGTTTCAAATAAGAGATTTGTTTTATACATCTGCCTTGCACAGACTTTACTCATGCTTGTTGTTCATTATGTGTGACAGATGCTGAGACTTATCAGTATTCCTGATGCTGAACTTATTAATACTAGACACTTATTGGTGTCTAGTATTAATTGGCAGGAATGGCTTATAAAATAGATTGATCTCCAAGGGAAGCTTTCCAAAGTGAAATGGGACTGACTTGTGTTCCTGCTGCTTCTTCTGCAGGTGCCAAGCCTGCTGCTTCTGTTGACCCTTGGGCAGCACCAACGGCATCCACAGCTCAGACTCTGTCCAAAAATGTTGACCCTTGGGCTCCTGCTCAACCATCTTCTACTGCAGCAAAATCTTCAGTGGATCCTTGGGGACCAGCACCTGCAAACAAACCTCTCTCTACTTCTGGTAAGAAACAGTCTCATCCCATATCCATATTTGAGTGATGGAGGTGAGATCTAAGTTATTTTCTTGCATTGAATGGTTAAAAGAAGTGGTTTGTTGAACAGGTTGCAAAACTGGTCTGTAAAAAGAAATGGCAGTTGTAATAGCTGGCTGCAGAAAGAACTTCAAATGTCATAATTCTGACTTAGAGCTCTGAATTTGTGTTGCTGCTTCCTGCTCTGTCCCTTTTACGTTCTTTTCTTGGTATCTGTGGATGCGTGCTGAGCACTTGATTGCTGCTGCTGTTGGGTTTGGAATGGATTTTTATCTTTAATAAGACAAGGACTTAATTTCTGGAAATGAATGATACTGTAGTTTTACCTTTCATTATGACAAATGGCTCTGAGATGGATGGCTCTGCAGATGTAGATTGACAGGTTGAGCATCTCCACGTTCTGAGGAGACTTTTAGAGGTGCAAATGAAGGTTTGTTACTTCAGACTGAGGGTGTGAAAGCTATCCCTGTGCCCTTGTGTAGCAAGATGCAGAAGGCGCTGATGTAATTGTCTGTTCATGCTCCGTAACTAATGCAACCTTGATGAGTCCTAATACCTGGTATTTTCATGTTGGCACTGCGTCTGAATGCATCCTGAATGCATTTTCTGCTGGTCATTCATCTCAGTACATAATAGACAAAGGAAATCTGAGGACTGCAGAAGCTGTCTAATCAGCTTTTCACTGGGCAAAGGGCAATAACTGGATCAGTATGAGAATGATTCTTTAACTATGATGGGCCTTTGTTCTTGATGAGAAGTATGGTTATTACAATCTTCACTTGTGCTCTTGGGGTTTTCTCTCTGTTCTTTATGGTGCTAAATTCGTACCTTTGAGTGCTTGAAATGTGTTGAAGGTTAAAAGGAGATCAGAAAAACATCTCAACTAATAATAATTTAAAACCCAAAGCAAACTGTAAAGCTTTTCAGGAGTGTGATTGCTGATGATTTAGGTATGGGTTTTCTTCCTCCGTTCTGAGGTAAGGATGTGTCCACATTTGGAAAATGTCATGTTTTCACTGGTTGCAAACTATGGGCAAGTTCTGGTGCTTTAGCTAACAGGGCTTTTCCATCTCTACATGGCACAGATAACCTTTGCTATTGCATTCCTCCTCCCTTTAACTTCAGCAGCATATATCAGATCGTCACTTAAGTTGTAGCAATGCTACATTTGTCTTTGGAGCTATATTCAGAAGTGTGTTCTACTTGAGGGCTGATTAACACATTTTGTAGTTTAGGCTGTAAATTCATTGCTGTTCTCTTCTGCAGTGATATTTACCTGCCTATACATCTCTAGTGCAGACACTCAGTAAAACCCCAGCAAGCTGAGTGTGCCTTACATTAAGATTTCAAAGCACACTGCTCTGAATTAGTTGGCTAATACTGTAGGAAAGGACAGTGTTCTCACATTATCCTTCTCCCTGGTCCTGAGTAAGAGTAGGAGCACTCCAGCTGATCTGAACTGCTGCCCTGGAACCTGACAGAGTGGCTTCTTGGTACACAAATAGGCTACAAATTGCTTTCAGTAGGATCAGATGTGTGATACAACTGCAGATCTGTTAATGACAGGGCTGTCTTGTTTTGAACAGGAAGTACATCTTTTGACCTCTTCAGTAATTTGAATGGTACAGTTAAAGATGATTTTTCTGAGTTTGACACACTTCGAACTTCCAAAAAGCCAGGTATGAATCAAATTCTCAGCATGTGGACAGTTTGGGTCATAATCTCAGCAACAAGTGTCTCTACTCTTAAATCTTACTTCAAACAAAATATACTTTCACAAAGGAAAAGATGGTGATAATGCAGCTGTAAAAGCCTGTTGTTAACATTTTGGCCTGTGCATGAACTTACGGGGAATGGGCTTTTTGCATTGTAAGCCACAGAATTCACTCTGTAACCTTTTTCTGCATTGACCCAGAAACTTGTTGGATGCTGTAAATTCAGAAGTCAAACATGTTTGGAGTATGGCTCAGGGAGTCAAACTGAACAGTGTTGACTTCATTTCTCAAACATGTAAATTCCAGCGCATAACAATAGTAGGAAGATGAGAAAATACACTTCTATGAATGCTTTATTTGTTATTTGCTTATTAGTCACTAAAATAAAAGCTGCCAGACCTTAACGTTTCAATGTACTTTCAGGATGGTTCTGCCTGAGAGGATGGTGACTAATTTAAAGCTGGGCTAAGCTCTTTTAACACAAAAGAGACAACCTGGGTGGAGTCTAGCTAGGAAGGTTGCAGCAGTGGTGTAGTGCAAGGGCAGAAGCCAAGGCTTTTGAATCTCTTGGAGACTTAGTCTCATCTGTTGCAGCATAGCTGTGAGGATATCTGTCAGGGCAAATCAGGTAGCACCTTCAGTAGCACTGCAACTCTAACTTTAGCTTCTTCATACTCTCCTAAAGGACACTGCCTGCTTGCATGCTGTTTGGGTGTAACATGTACTGAAACATTTAAATCTGACTAACACAAACGTTAGATATTAAAACATTTCTGCTGTGGGACTTCAGGGTTTTCTCTGCTTGACTGTGTAGGTTCATAAGTTTTGTTTTTCTCTTTGTGTTGTTTCAGCTGAATCAGGTTCCACTTTGCCATCTCAGCATAGCGGTACCACAAGTCCTGATCTCTTTGATTCCCAACACTCGAGCATGACATCAGGCAAGCAAAGTGCAGCTCGGAAAACCCCTGAGTCTTTTTTGGGCCCCAATGCTGCTCTGGTGAACCTGGATTCACTGGTGTCTAAGCCACCACAACCTGTCACTTCACTGAATCCATTCTTGGCACCAGGTTTGTGTCTGCACATTCCTTCAGTTTTCTGTTTTAACTTTGCCTTCCTGTAGGAAAACTGCATAACTCAGTCCTCTTTGATTTAATATAGACTGGTTTGGGCTTGTCTTTCTTGAGTACTTCAGCCAGCAGATCATGACTGAGAGCAGGAGGGTGAGGGAGGATGATTTCAAGGTATACTGCCGGACCGTGAAAGCAGTTTCTTCTCTTGCATCTTATCTGCTGGCTGAGTTTGGTTCAAACAGTTTCTCTTCCACTTTTGCCTTTGCTCTCTCAAAATGATCTGTGTTAGAAGGTAGCTTTTGGGTTATTAAAAATGGCTGAGCTAAAGCTGATTGATAGTCAGAACAGGTAAGATGTGAACGTGTGCCAGCAGAGAATCCTTTGGGAAAGTCATAGGTAGTGGGTTCTTGTGGAAGCAGGTAGGAATTGCTCTTTTGTTTGTGCTACGACTGGCACAGTAACATCTCTGACTGCAGCCTGAGGTTCCAGATAGCAAACTCTGCAGTATAATTTAGTGGGTTTCTGGTTTGGCTGTCTTTAAACCAGCATGATAAGCCAGTTGTATCATAGAATGGCTTGGGTTGGAAGGGACATTAAAACTCATTGAGTTCCAACCCCCTGCCACAGACAGGGACACCTTCCACTAGAGCAGGGTGCTCCAAGCCCCTGTGTCCAACCTGGCCTTGAACACAGCTTCTCTGGGCCAGCGCCTCAGCACCCTTGGAGCTCTCAAACCTTTGATCAAAGCACTCTCTGAAGAGAACAGCCTTTGTAGTTCTCCTGTAAGTTGCCCCCTGTTAGAAATGGGCCTATTTCACCTGTAGCAGATTTAAATAGTGACACTAAACACGTGGATGATGTATGTGGTTTTTAAAAGCTATTCATAGGCATTGAAATTTCTGTGTAACACTCATATGATGAAATACTTTAAAACACTCATTCAGTGTTTATTTTCTTCACTTTTCCAGTGGAAAAACCCAGCAGTTTATTAAACTTCTTGAGTAGGAAACCCTCCCAGTAATTCTGAACAGCCTTGGCAGTGCTCAGCCAGAGGAAGTCTGTGTATCTGCCATTACCGGTTACTACACAAAGTTTATAAGGGGTCACTGGGCCATCCAAATAACGCTACTCATGTACGGTAAAAGGAATTTGTAGTGTTGGCAGCAGTCCAGAGAACCTCAAAGGCTGGGAAAGTTACTCTCTGCTTTTTCTAGCACTGCTGTAATTCGGAAACAACTTGTTTACTTTATAAATTCTTGTCAAAACTCATGTACAGCTTCAAAATGGAGCTGACTGGATGGGATCACGAAGTGAATGCACAGATCTGCAGTAGCAGATTGCAGTGATGGAGCACAGAGAGCCTGCAGTTCTCATCTATAAGGCAGATTTAATGTCATGGTTAGGCATGTTCCAGGTAACTAGATTTGGAACCTCTCTCTCTCTCCAGTGACTACTGTCAGAGATGGAAACTGCTGATCAGCAAAGGGGCATTTTTGTGCAGTTATAGATTCAAGGAGATGGACTGTAGTCATGCACCAGTGCAGCTGCAGCTTGCTGAATGGCATCCACTCAGGTTTCTCTGCCTGGAGTTTTGAAGCTGGGAGCACACGGGGATGTGTTCGTTACCAGAAAAGCCCACCTCCAAACCTCATGTTCATGGAGGTGTGATCTCTTTCCCTCTTCCTCCTTCTCTCCAAACTAGGCGCTGCTACAGCACCAACTCCAATCAACCCCTTCCAAGTGAATCAGCCTCAGCCACTTACTCTAAACCAGATGAGAGCGAGTCCCGTGATGGGAACCAGCCCTTCTTTCAGTGCTGTGCCACCGATGAGCATGGAGCCAATACCTCTGTCTACCATGGCCCCAGTGCCTGTGGGAATGGCACCGATACCAGCTATGGGCACTGTGGCATCTCTAACGAGGATGGGCCAGGGGCTGAACGTGAGCATTGCAGGATCAATGACCCAACCTCTTCACAGTACAGGAATCCCGCCGTCAGCACCCCAGTCTACAAATACAACTAACCCTTTTCTCCTATAAAGACCCAATTAAAGGAACTTTCTTTTCATAGTGTTTCCAGGCTGAAGTCTTTACAGCAGAATGAACGTGGCCTGTGTGGACTGAACGGTGTGTAAGAGACTTGGAAGTAGATTTGCAGTTTACAGTTATGATCTTTGAAGAGTTGTCTCTACTTACCAGTTAATCTAAATCTAGTCTTTGCTACAGATGGTACCTTACTTTGGCTTGTTGAGCATTATGTGAAATGTTCAGACTTTTCACCAAAGTTAGATTCTGCCCATTTTGTTACTTTGTTAATCATTTCAATACACTTTCTAGGGAGAACCTGCCATTTTAAAACTCCGTTGGCTATTTTGTAGATGTCAGATGATGTGCTGGATCCTGAAATTACTCTTTACCTGCATCTGTCACTTCCTAAGCCCATACGATAGACCTGAGATTCAGAGTGCTAGTGAATGTTTTGCACATAACTACACACAGTTCTAGACTGTTGGTTCACCCATAGTCCTTACTCTTAGAAGAGAACGATTGCGGAGGGCCCAGGTGGCTGGTTTTTTATGCATTAAACATTGCAACGCAAAAATGGCACTGCTTTCGTTTCAGAGGCTTGCCTGAGAAAGCAAGCTTGTCTCAAAAGGAGAACAAAAAAACCACAAGGCAAATCCAGACAAAAACCCCCAAGAACCTTCTCAAGTTGTCGAGTATAACGTGTGCTGTCGTATGCAGTGTTGAATTTGTACACTACTCTCTAAGGACTCGTGAGGAACTCTCTGTGAGTGGCATGCTGCACTCGTGCTGAGTGAGTGTCCTGCTCTGTGCTTGTCCAGTACCAGCTTCGTTTGGAAGTTTATCATGTGTATTTTGTTCTTTATTTGACTTACAATGTGAGTTGAAAGAGGTAAAAAGAAAACCCAACCTAAAAGAAATACAGTGGGACAACTTGGAATCCAATTTCACCGGGGCAAGCTTTAAAACTAATTCAGGCTTAACCTTGCTATATGCAGTTACTCTTGTATACTTTTGCACATATTTTGTTTAGTACAGTTTCATATTTTGAGTTTGCAGAGTTACCTAATAGTCCTTTTTTTGCTAATTTTTATAATGTGGTTCTTATTTAACTGTCTGGTTTTGATAGATTTATCAAGTCTGGCGGAAAAATTAAGATATTGGCAAATGTCATTTTTATGGTTAATGCCCTCTTATTTATGGTTTTAGCTCTTTGTTTCTGTAAAGAGAGTTTAAAAGGGAAGATTAACACTAAAATATTTACTTTAAATGAAGTATTCGTAATGCAAATCGAAGCAAATTCTCGTGACTAATTATTTTTAGATGAATTGAATTTGAGCGTAACATGATTTCCGACTACATTAAAAAGGAAAAAACACTAAAGTCGCCTTTTTCCCTTGATTTGTTCCCATTTTCCCATCTCCAAACCGGACATTGGGCCTTTATGAAGATCACAAGAGAGAGGCTCTTTTTCTTCTTGTAATACTTCTTGAGATGTTAAAAGCTCCTAATGTACAAACACGGCTCCTTAATTTTATTGACTAATATTTCCTTATGGAAGGTGCACTCCATATTAATAACCGGTTCCATTGACAGCTGTTAATTGTAAAGGCTGAACTATACCTTTTAACTTGCATGTCTGGACTCCTCGGCACTAAACCGCACTCAGGTTTCGGCCAGCATTCCTGGTGGAAACCTGGTGTTCCCAGAGATGGCAACGCTTGAGCTCTGCTGTCAGAGCAACACCTATATCCACAGAGCGAGCAGAATGAGATGTCCTGGTGCTTGCTGCTGCAGTGAGGGCATCGTTGTGAATGAAGTGATGCATCTTGGTGGCCTTTCCCTAACTAGAAGGAGGGGAACAAGCAAAAAAAAAAGCCCTAAACCAAACAAAGAAGCTGAAAGAAATTGCTAGGGTTGTGTGTTGTGGTGTAATGATGCTGCATGGGGCTGTGCCAGTCCAGGGTGCGTGTCCAGCGCATAGAAGAGGCACTGGTTAACGTGGAAGAGACTGAGTTAAACCTTCTGGTGGGTAGGGGAGGCTGAAAGACTATCAAATCTAGGGTACAATCACAGATTTTAGCTGTGTAGGTCGGTGTAGCTCTGTTAGTGTATGGAATGCTAAATGTGTGGATGTTTCTCTGCAGATTGTTCTATCGTCTTGAGTACTGTGGAATTTGCAAGTAGGATTCACAGGATACTCATCTGCACTTGGTTTTATATAGGAGGAAAGAGAATTGCTGTCCACACCCAGTGTGTCTTCAAAACAAAACCCCATTCATGTTGCCTTTCAGAGTAAGGAGAAATACTTTACTTATTTGTGGTGTTGAAGTTATTGAAAAATGCAGACCAGGAAGGGTGTGATTCTGGTGGATGGGAAGGAAAAGCGTTTTCCAATTGATCTGTGGCAAGATTTCTCCATCATCATTTTCCCAATTTAATTTCATCCACAGTGGATTTGAGGTCACTTGATGTCACTTAGTCTGTCACCTCAATACGTTTAGATGGGGCTTTGTCTCTTCAGCCCTAAAGTTGTAACCCCATCCTCTTGTTGAATGCTGGTTTTGGAGGCAGGATGGGGTTGGTAGGAAGTATTTATAGGGGTGAAGTCATCTGCAGTTCAGAGTTGTGCTCTGATATCAGGAATGGATGAAAATGTGCTGTTTGTCTGATGGAGCCCTAGCTTAAGGAAACTGGCAAAGGGTTGATTTTACAGTAAGAGCTTCATTAGTTTTACATCATGTATATAGATAGATAGACAGATACCGCACAATAAACCATGATGGAGCGCTCTGAAGAGTCCTTAGCCTGGCCTGTGGTGCTGTAGAGCTTGAGGTTGAAGGCTTGACCATGACAAGACCCCCAGCCTGGTGTGAGGGTTGAGACAGGAGCTGGCTTGCAGAGGTTTGGTAGATGTGGAGCTGCTTTGGTTCCTGGGCTGGAGCTGTGCCCATGGGCAGCAGTGGGATGCTGCAGGGGATGTCCTGGCCAGGTGATGCTTCAGTTGTGTCCGGAATGGTAAATCTTAACTGCTCTCCAGAATTTTTCCTCCCTCCTCACCCTCCCACTTCTTCTTGCATGGAGGACGTTTGCGTATCCCATTCCCATCTGCTCTGGTGTATTTCTCCAAATGCATTT
This sequence comes from Loriculus beryllinus, assembly GCA_039877255.1. Classification (NCBI taxonomy): domain Eukaryota; kingdom Metazoa; phylum Chordata; class Aves; order Psittaciformes; family Psittacidae; genus Loriculus; species Loriculus beryllinus. The sequence continues at coordinate 12,686 of JBCJKH010047882.1, read as the reverse complement.
CCCTTTTTCTCCCTTCTTTTTCTCACTTGCAAAATACACTAGAAGTGCTTTGGATTTATCAAATGTCAGTAGCCCAAAATAGCCTTACTGGTCAAATTGACCAAAGAGAAAAGTGGGAAATATTTTATAAAAAAAGAAAGAAAAGGAAAAAAAACCCCAAACCCTTGGCATAACTTTAACATCACCCCCCCCAGTAAGCTCAGTTATTTATTCAGTTTTAGACCCTAGAGATATTAAACTCCGTGAAGGGGACAGGGAAGGAAAACCGTGGTGGTGGGTTGTGGTGTTTACAGTCTTTCGGAAGCCCCGTAGGTAAGACAACTCTTGTTCTTTCGCTGTTACAGATTCTAACATGTACTGTATGTATTAATATTGCACAGACTTGTGGAGAAATAGATGGGTTTATTTTTCACAGCAGCATCTCACAAGACTTCGCTTCTTTTTCCTGTTACAACTGAAATCATCACCAAAACTGGTTTCATAAGCCTGGGAGCCGGCTGCTTTCTATGAATTTGTGCTGACTATTGCCATTATTTACTGTATAAATAATTTATCATTTGTACTATTGTATCATAATGTCTGTATCTTTGTGTCATGGTTTGTTTTCTTTCTTTCTCCCCCCCCCACCTCCCCCTAGCAATGTCACAAACGTGATATTTAATGCCATCAGAACAGTGGAAAGACGAGGGGTTTGTAGGTGACTGGTCAGAATTAAAACTGTATTGCTTCTATTCCAGCCGTGTTGCTTTTTCCAGACTCTGCCTAAGTGTTTTATGGGAAAAACTGTCACTGCCATGCTTGAGTTCTCCGGAAAGCTCATGGATTGCTTGAGGTGATTTAAGGTTTGTGCTAAAAGGCTTGGGGTGCTTGGAGAAACGGAGCCATTGTGGGGAGTGATGCTTCTTGTACATTGTCAATGTGATTTCTTGGATGCGTTCAGTGCTTTCCTGGGGCAGGCCTGCTCTTGCTGTGAGAAAGGAGGGTTTCTTATAGATCACTTAAATTGGCATCAGTTGAGACCTTACTAACTCAATAAAAATGAAGACTTGTTGTGTTGCAGGTGACTGAATTGCTTCTTTAAACAGCGCTTCCGGAGGGATGATCGAGTACGGGCTCGGTGGAGGCTTCTGTATGTATGTCAAGGCAGGAGGCTGGGGAAGGAGCGGCTTCTGGAGCTCATGGAGTAAGGGTTGGGGAGCTGGGACAGAGATGGCTTTGGGAGTCTTTGCATCCCATTTGCAACAGTTCAGTCTTGCCCTTCCCGTTGATCCAGTGGTCTTGTGGATGGGTAGCCTAGAGCCTGTCTTCAGGTGGGAGGTGATTCCAGCTTCTCATTGTGGATGGTTTAAACTGAAGGGCACTTCTTTAGGAGGCTGCTTCAAGAGGTACCTCTGCAGAGCCCCTCTGGGCTTCCTGTAGTTAGGATTTGCTGCCAATTGGACTGACACTGATCAAACCCATCACTTAGTGCCAAAACCACAGTGCTGACAGGGACCTGCTATTGGAAAAGCAGCCACGGGGGGAAAACCCATCCATTTGGGTTTCAATTTGATTCATTTTGCGTCTGCATTTGGGCTAGTAAAGAAAACAGCAAAACTTCCTTTGCAGGGCTGGCAGCCCAGGTACCTGCTGCTTTTTGTACCTCTCCTTTTCCAGAAGGAGGCATCTTCTGTGCATGTGTGAGTATTGCTGCTCTGGATGATCCATGCTCCACTCATTGATTCTAGCCTCGTGTTAAGGTAAAGCTGCTCGCTGCAGGAAGGGTTCAGAGTGGAAACGACTCTGATTCTTAATACCCCTTTAGAGGAGGTGGCTGCTGCAAGCCAAGGGGTTGCTGGAGGGAGTAGGAGCTGATGAAGCCCATTGGGAGGTAGATTTGGCTGTGGCTGAGCCTTCCTCTGGCCTTGGGTGAGCTGCTCTCCCCCTGTCCTGGGTTTCTTCCTCATCTCCTGTGAAGTGAAGTGGGATTTCCCTGCCTTTGCAGAGGAAAAAGGCTCTCTGGATCAAGTGGGATCTAGAAGCTTGTCCTTTCCTGCACTGGTGCTGCCCAGGTGGGTTTGCTGAACACATTCATTGCTGTTCTCTATTGTTTGTGCTGGGCTGACTGGTGTAGCTCTGCTCCTCTGCTTGTTTGAACTGAGGGACAGTGGTTGGGGGCAGCTCCTACTATGGCTTTGGCAGGACGTCTACAACCACCTGCAAGCTACATTTCAGAGAAGCAATGTGATTTATGCAGCCTCCTGTTGAAAGCTTCCACCTTTTCCAGTCACCCACTTCCAGGTAACCTCCTCCCTGTCCTGGGAGCTGGCACACAGGGATTTGTAAAGGCACAGGTTTGGGAGCTCAGAATTAGGAATAGCAAGGAGCTGGTGGTGTATACAGGGGTAGCAATTCTCTCTCTTCGTGCTTTGCTGTCAATTCATCTTACCCTGTTATTGTTGGAGATCAGGGTATCCGTGAGTGGAAGTTCCCTTTGGAACTTTGCTCCTGCTCGTTACCCATGAGGGTGGTTAATCACCAGTGCTCTGATGGGGAGCTTCTAGCAATGACTGGCATCCTATTGGCATCCAGAGGTTGAAGTATTACTTAGCAATGGGGGAGCGTGGCGATACCTTGGTTGGAGATGGAGCATCCTTTGGCTTTGCTGTGGGGAGTGGGAGCTAAACCAAACCTGGCTCAAATCACGGGGCCCTCAGGTGTAGAGCACTTTTAGAGCACTGGAACACGTTTGTGGCCACCAGCAGCTGCTGTGAGCAGAGCAGGTTGTGGTGCACATCCGTGTGCGCAGGGAGGGCGGCAGCGTGTGCTGCTAGACCGGAATGGAGCCCTTGGGATGGTGGGAGCTGGTATTCCATGGTCATCTGTGGCTGTGACAGAAGCAGCCCGGACACTGCCTGATTGTTCTCAACACTTGTTGAGTATTGAGTTCCCATTCTCAAGTGAAGGGGAATCAGTGACATTTCTAATAGCGGAATGAAATGGTGGGAAAGGTGTTTATCTTCTCAGCTCCCTGTGCTGGTACCTGACATGAAATCGCACCAGAGCATCCTTGCTGCCAATATTGCAGTTCAATTGCTTCAGTACACTCTGGGTGATCCTTGTGAGCGGGTACAGCATCACCGGAGCTCGATGCTGCCCCAGGGTCCTGTTGCTGGCAGTAGAAACCTTCCTGGAGCAGACACTGTGTTTAGTAGCCCCTGACACAACTCTTCATAACTCCTTTGTGGGAGCACTTCCTCTCCTGGCCTTTGGGAGCCACGCAGCTGAGTTAGGGCCTGGAGGAGACCTTTGTCTGGATGAGGGCTGCGTGGCTCCATGGGATGCTGACTCAGCATGGACTTGTCCCAGCAGCCAGGCCATCACTAACCCGCGTGGGATTCCCCATAGCACTGTACTCTAGAAACTTCTAAGATGGAAAATCATCAGGTACTTTCCTTCTGCCCCGCAGCGGTGAACACAGAACCTGTACAAGTCAGGCAGTGGGGTTCATGTTCTCCTTGAAGGGCTTTTTGGTTGGAGAATGAAATTGAGGGCTGTAATCAAGCTGAAAGGAGCTGTTTCTGCTTGCTCTAACAGCACAGAAGGCTTAGGAGACCGTGGGCTGCCTGGGGTTGTGTTGGGTGATGGGGACGGGGTGGGTTTTGCTTTTTCAGTGTCTTCATTAGCAAGTCTGGCACCGGAGGCAGTGATGTTCTGCGAGGTGAATCTGGGTGCTTGAATATCTTGGCCTGAATTAGAGGCATAAAAATAGAAACCTGCAGCAGTTCCCTGCTCCTGCTGATGCTTCCCTCGCAAGGACGGAGGCTGAATCACTGCACCCTGCTGTGAAAGCAGCTTGTGTTGCACCCTCCCTGCTCCTCAGCCTCCCTCCTGCGGGCTCGAGCTTGGCTTTGGTGGCCAAAGGGTGGTTTCTAACAGGGCACTCACTGATGCAGGGGGTCCTGGCTGGGTCCTGCTCCCTCGATGCTTGTGGCACTGGGAGATGTTTGTCCCATTGCAATCCCCACGGAGGAGCGGGGAGAGCTTGGGCATCCTCCACACAACCTCGACGGCGAGCTCCAGCATCTTCCTGAAGGTTGAAAACTGCCACGAGAGGGCAGGAGCTGGTGCTGCTGTTCCTTGGTTTGGTGGAAAGGGCTGCAAATGCCAGTTCCTAACGATACTGGGTGATGTGGTCTGATGTGAGGTGCCCCTGCCCATGGCAGAGGGTTGGAACTGAATGACCTTAAGGTCCTGTCCAACCCAAACCGTTCTGTGATTCGCTGATTCTTTATATCCAACTGATTTTCCTCCTTCTGCAAGGTTTGATTCCCAAGCTGCTGTTTGATCCGTGGCCTTGGCTGTCTCCTCGAGTGGTTCCTATGGTGGCAGCAGAACTCTCCCATGAAGGGAGCAGGCAGCTCTCCCCAAAGCTCCTCCAGAGCAGGAGAGCAGAGGAGGGCTCCTGCCAAGTCCCCAGCTTCATCTCACTCTGTCTGATGGCCTCAAAGCCTCATCCTGTGTGAGGACACAGGCACTGAACCAAGGCTTTTCCCCTCCCATTTGCTTTAGGAGGTTAATGGGCAATTTCACTGCCTGGGAAGAGGCTTCAACAGGAGCTGCAGCACCAGCTGGGAGCCCACCCCACTGCCTGTGCCAACAAGGGGTTGGGAACTGCAGGTTGAGTCCAAGGGAGGAGGATTAACTGGGTGAGAGGAAACTGCTTCAAGCCTCTGCTATAACAAGGTTGGGATTTGGCTGTTCTTGGAGCATGGGCTCCTTTAACCTTTAACACTGACTGCAACCAGCACCTACGGGTTGTAAATCCCTCCCTTATTGATGTCCTTTTGGCAGCTCTGTCTCGGGTGTCTCTTCACTCCTGTGTCATGAGAGCAGGGATTCTCTGCACACCGCAGATGCTCCAGCACACCTCAAACCAGAGTTTTCCAGCAGCTGACGGAGGCAGCAGCAAGGCTGTGGTGGGGAGAGGAAGATGGTTATGGGGGGGATCAGCAGTTCCCTCTTGGAACAAAGGAGCAACTTTGAACTCGGGAAGCACTGGAAGCATCACCCCTACGTGTGCCCTTGGGTAAGGAGCAAGCTGGGGAGCTCCTGCAGCAAAGTGTGAAGGCCTTGAGGAAGGTACGTGGGGGTCTTAACATGCTGGAGACTCTGAGGAGTCAAAAAACCCCAACCAAACCAGGAGGCAATAGGTAAAAGGCCCCCGTAATGCAGGTAGAGGAGTGGGATCTGTTTAGTCCTGTATCTTAAACACTGTTCAGTGGAGTTTGGGATTGAAGTGTTTTAAACCCTTGCTTTTCACTGGTTTAACCTTTTTTCTAAGGGTCCGTGCAGTGTGACGGGGGCTATGCAAACACACAGGGAGCTTTGACCAGCCTCAGTGGGGTAAGCAGCCAGTTTGGAACAGGATCCATGCAGGAGATCGGTCACAGCAGGACCCCACAGAGCTGCATGTGGATAAGTTCACTGCATCCCTGTGGGGCACAAGGCTTGGCCTTTGCCTGGGTTTCTCATGAGCAGAATCTGTGCTGTGCAGTTTTGCTCTAACTGCAATGGGGGCAGGTACCTGTGCTCAAGGGAAACAAACTGTTGGAGCAGCAGCAGGTTTGATGTTTGCCTTTCAAACACTGAGATTTATCCTGCTACTGCAGAGAGCCGCTTCCCAAATGCTTTTGAAAAGGCAACAAAATTCCTTGCATCCTTGCTCCCAGCCAACAGGAAATACTTCTTAGTTTGGATTCCAGCATGACTCAGTCCAGAGATCACAGCAGTTGCCAAAACAACTGGTGGAGGAGCTTACTGGAAGTGGAAAATCAACAAAAACAAGGTGGGAAGAAAGAAAGAGCTGGAAAATCATCTGTGAATGTTTGGGAAGTATTTCTGAAAAGTCTAAAGGATGCTAAGAATGCTCACAGCAAAATTACACTGATCACATCTCAGAGCTTACATTTATTCAATACATATTGAATACATTGCATTTATTCACTCAGCTATGAAGTAATCTCTAACTACCTCTGACAGTGTCCTAGCTCTGCAGTTCAATGCTGTGTGTTATCACTTATATTCTTAACAGTCCCAAGGCCTTAGTTGGTCCCTTACAGGGTGGTTTTGTGTTAAGTCATTCTTGCAGTCACCTTTGCGTGTTTGCAGTCAAACCCAAGAGGTTACATGGCCAAATTGAGATAGGAAAATGAGGAAGTAATGAGTCATTTCATTGTAGCATCCACTTCTCTTTGGTACCTGGAAGAACAGCAGATCTTGGAAGGACTTAGGAGCATCCTGGCACAAACAGGTAACAAAACCTAGCCAGGGGCAAGACAAATACATTGAGACAACTGGGTTTATTCAGCCCAAAAGAAGGGCACTAACGTCATCTCAGAGAAGCAGCTCTTCAGATCCAGGTGGCTCTGTGCCCTCATGCTGCAGAACTGGAGCTTCTCTGATGCACTGGTAACAACCAACATGGATCTGCTCCTGCTCTGAGGTTATGCCATGGGAGGAAAGGCTGAGTACAGCACTTGGACATCACTATGCTGCTGCTTTAACTGCCCTCCTGATAAGCAAACCAGCCAAGGAAAGCCATGGTATGGTATCTGTGTAAGGTGATGGCTGAAGGAGCTACTAAAGAGAAGGTTCTTTCTGCTGCCTCCCTCCCTTCCTGTGCAGCACGATGCAGCTGGTACCCAATTTGGAGCTAAATCCTGCTCAGGACCATGCACAACTCAACTTCCTTTGCGGAGCCTTCTCCAAAACTTAGTTTTTCATCAACATCTGCACTTAAAATATGATTTGTCCTCCCAGAAGGTGGGATATGTTTACCACCGGGGGCTCTTTAACACCTCTAAACTAAAACTGCTTCCCTATTTAATTCCCTTGATGCAGAAATGAAACCTGGAAGAGGCAACATCTTGCTCTAGATGCAAAGGCACAGGTTGCTTCACTGCCAAATGTGGGGAAGGTTTGTGTCTGCAGCACATGAAGTAGTTGCACAAACTCTAAAGGTTGATGTGGGATTATAAAGGGAACTGCTGCTGCTTCTGCAGAGGGAGGCACAGGGCAGAGAGGAGCCTGTGTGCATCTTGCTGGACCAGTTCCACATTCCTCCCTTTTTGGAAGGTGCAGCAGTTCCCATTTCCCAGTTCTACCACAAAACGCATCAGTAAAGAGCGCTGGGTTTGTAATGCTGGTTTGAACACAGGGACACTGCTACAACTTGGAACTGTCCTATTCTTTATGTGTATAAAAAGTGTACAAAAGGCTGTTAAAAAGTATTTGTACAGGTCTTATTTTGAGCTAGTCTGATACAACATACAAGAAGGCTAAAGAACAGCTGATAACATTCATTTACATACCATTTCAACCTGTATCTTACTGAAAGGATGACAGTAATTGTTCCAAAGCCTCATGGGCTTGTTTCTTTTGGAATTATGAAATTATTCCCAATAATGATGACATTTTGATGTCTCCAATGAGACTTCTCAGTTTAGGCAGGTGCTCATTTCGTTTTGCCACAGCAAGCCCCAAAGCTCTGAACTCTGTCAGCCTTTGGAACCCTTATGGCCCAGCTCAGTACATGTGCATCCCCTCTGTCAGAGGGTCCTGCATGTCACTCGGGGTCACTTCGTAGCCCAACTTCTTCATGTCCTTGGTCATTACATTGAAGGAGATGGTCACAAAGCCTTGAGAGCGTACCCTGGTCACTAGGAAAGAGAAGAGGTGAATAAAAGTGGCCAGGAGAGGGCTTTGGATAGATGTTGGATGCCCATCTCCCAACAGGAACAACCAGTCTTTTACCAGCACAAGGGGATGGCCAAGCCGGTTGTGGATGGGCTGCAGTCAGGAGCTCGCAGGGACTTACCTTCTCTTCCTTCTCCCTGTGCTACCACTCTGGGGTCAGTAAATTCTGGACGTCTCCCTGTGAACCAGCTTGGAGAAGAGAAGAGAAACATCACTGGTGTTTAGGTCTGATACAGCCCATTATATACATGTCAAAACCACAATGGGCAGGGGGGCTTAAGGAGACTCCCAGCTTTTGTTTGCAGCAGTTTCGAAGAGTGATTCCCTTTACTGCAATCAACTTGGATCAAAGGTAAGTTTTGTCTAAGGAAAGAAATGAATCCAACTTCATACACATCCGAAATCCAGGTCATTCCCAGGCCAGATGGAATATTCCTATGGCAAAGATGGTTTTGAGACCAATTCACCTCTGGATTACCCAGAACCACACCAAGGCTTTGATACTTCAAACACGCAGCTACACTACCATACACTCACCATAGCTACAGTGGGATTTAGGGCTGGACTGCAGCAAACCTCCTCAGCATCCAGTGGCAACTAAAATGCCTCTGCAAGTCCCATCACTGATGTGAATGAACCCATGGGCCACGGAGCTGCCATTGAGTGCAGGAGCTCATGTAGCAGCAGCCTGCTCTGCTGAGAGGAGCTCTTTCTAAACCAACAGTGTCCAAATGTGTGATGGATCAATGGAGCCAGCATCACTGCTAGCATGGTTGAAGAGAGCTCTTCAAGGACTTAGACACCTAAAAGCATGGTTTAAACTACAAAACTCTGGTTCAGATCCAAATGTGCATCCATGTGTACGCTCCAGTGTAAACCTTTGTGACCAGAAGCAAGGACTTAAAACCATAGAGTCTTTAGTTATTACCTTGTAAACTGCTGCAGCCTGGATGTGGACTCTGGAACAAACATAGGGATGGTTCTTGTATGCCTACAACAAACCCAAGGCACACAGGACTTAAGAGATGAAGCAAACAGCACTGGAAAGACTTCCTCTATTTATAAAGGTGCTGGAATTTCAGATGCATGAGACAACTGAACACCTACCTCCCACAAGGAAAGGTTTGTTATATAGGAGGAGTGTATACATGTTTGTTATATAGGAAGAGTGTTTGTTATATAGGAACAGTGTACATGTGTTTGTTATATAGGAAGAGTGTTTATTATATAGGAAGAGTGTATATGTGTTTGTTATATAGGAAGAGTGTTTATTATATAGGAAGAGTGTATATGTGTCTGTTACATAGGAAGAGTGTTTGTTATATAGGAAGAGTGTTCGTTATATAGGAAGAGTGTATATGTGTTTGTGATATAGGAAGAGTGTTATACAGGAAGAGTTTGGGAATGAAAGCTTAGCACATGCTGAGCGTGCTGATGGAGATGTATTGCATTTCACACTTGGGTTTTCCACATCCCAGTTGTGGCTTTACAGCATCACTAGAGATTATCTGATATCCTGCTAGCAAATCCCTGTTCTTTGTACCAAACAGGCAAGACTGGATAAGGAGAGAGAGGAATGACCCCTAAACAAGCAGTACCTAAGGAAAACCCCTCTTTGTCTCTGTCCTGAAAGCCAGGTTCCAACCTCACCTTCCGGGGGTGAAGGGGATGTGAACAGCTCCATAACCTCTGACCACATCATGGCCAAAGAAGTCGGGTCCGTAGACGCTGACGACAATCTGGGGCCCTGCAATGGAAGGGGAGGTGAGCGGAGGGCTCCGGGAGGGAGCTGCATCCCATGCCCAGCACTCACAGCCCGACGGGTTGGTGCTCTTGAAGGTGATGTCGATGGGGAAGTTCCAGACGAGGGTGGTGGGTGACACGTCGCTCGTGGAGGTGATCTGGGAGATGCCCTCCTCCAGGCCCTGTGGGGAGCAGGTTAAAGGAGGTGATCCCACCCCAACCCTGCAGCACTGTGTGTGGTTCTGGTGTCTTTAACACAAAGGGGATGTGGAGCTGTTGGAGCAAGGCCGGAGGAGGGGTATGGGGATGATCAGGGGGTGGAGAAGCTCTCATCTGGAGACAGGCTGAGAAAGTTGGGGCTGTTCAGTCTGGAGAAGAGAAGCTGCGTGGAGACCTCAGAGCAGCCTTCCAGTATCTGAAGGGGGCCTATAGGGATGCTGGTGAGGGACTCTTCATTAGGGACTGCAGTGACAGGACAAGGGGTAATGGGTTAAAGCTTAAACAGGGGAGCTTTAGATTGGATATGAGGAAGAAATTCTTTACTGTTTAGGGTGGTGAGGCACTGGAATGGGTTGCCCAGGGAAGTTGTGAGTGCTCCATCCCTGGTGGTGTTCAAGGCCAGGTTGGAAGGAGCCTTGGGAGCCACGGTTTAGTGTGAGGTGTCCCTGCTTGTGGCAGGGGGGTTGGAACTGGATGATCTTAAGGTCCTTTCCAACCCTAATGATTCTATGATTCTATGATTCGATGTCACTATTCCCACTATGAAGTGAAAGGAGCTGACACTTGCAATTGCTTCCAAACCTAGGGAAGTACGGTCATCTTAAATAATGTGTTCTTGCTAAATTTATAGTAATGAATGCAGCATGAATCTCTCTGACTGTTAACAAAAGCATCAGTTCTCATGTCTTTCACATCAAATGACTCTATATTGCAAGATATAATGTTCTGCCCAAAAATGTTCTTATTGGAATAGGTGAGTGGAAGGGCATCTTTTGTAATGCTATAAACAATTCAACTGTTTGAAAAACATTACCTCAGCTTAATAGGAGAGTACTTCACTGGACCAGCTCTGACATCCAAACTCAACATCCAGTAATGAAGAGACCATAACAGTGCTGAGTATCAAATAGGTTCTGACGATATCCGTTTTCTTCTCTTTGTAGGAAAAGAAAGGAAAAAAGCATGTGTGTTAATACTCTTCAAAATATTCAAGACATATTTTTCACTTTACATGAATAAATAAGCTACATAAGGTTTATTTTATTATCCAATTTTTTTTTTTTACGTACTCAAATGTTAATACATTAAATAAACATGAAACAGCACAGGAAAGTTGTGTTTAAAACTGTTGCTTAGGTTGCAAGGACATCATGAAGGGCTCACATTTTGTACTGGTTTATTCTTATTAGTAACATTGTCTGCATAGCTCTGTAATTTACAGTAAACTGAGTTATTTTCTCTTTGGACTGCTTTATATTACAAAGGATCACTCTATTCACACAAGGCTAATTTTTCTCTCCTCTGTTTCAAGCTTGTTGAGAATTTTGAATACGAAAAAACTGGAAAAAATGAGAGAGAATTCAAATCTTTCACTGTACAGTGTGAACTCTTTGGTTGATCACAAAATACCAGACAACAAGTTGCATCAACCAAAGCCTAAAACCTAAGTTGTCCTATTCTCCCCTCCTCCCCCTCCCCATTAACGAGTAACAGTCAGCAGCTCTGGAATGTGCACTCTTCTCCCATGAAAACATTTTTCCACTCTGCCCTTTCTAAAACTCAAAAGTTCAAAGCTAAACTACTACATGTTATAAAAGAACAAATTTACCATGACACTTAAACAAAGACATGAGTCAGTGTATTCAGCTTTCCTGAGGGAGGAAGGAGTTATGTTTCTTGTTAAGGCAAGGTGTGCAGTAAAGAAATTATTTTTATAGTTTTATATATCTACTTTTAGTTGTTTATCCATATAGATGTTATATTTTACTGTACAGTTAAACTTGAAATTCATGCCTTTTTTTCAGTAATATATTAATTAAGATTTACAACATTTCTCCTCAGAAAGCAAAATATTAACATCCTCATTATACAAAAGGGCAAATGCAATCAGACATTCAGGCAGTATTATTTAGGGTACTCGTGGCAGTCTGGGAACCTCAGCTGCTGCTCTCTACTCTGGAGAGTGCTGCTTCTGTCCTTGCGAATGGCACAAGCAAGATGAGTAGCATGTATGTCAAGGACAGAGACAAAATGAGATGGCTTTGGACTGCTGTGTACAACAACTTGTATCTGCAATAAAAAGTATGTGATTTTGTGTCCTCTTAAATGTGAGATGTAGAACATAATATATTAAGCAGCTGAATTGCTCTGTGTAGCTTTTAAAGCTGTCTAGGAAACTTGGAACACCATTTCCATTTATTTGGAACAAGTGGCTGACTCATTTGTCTGCCCTGAAAAACCTCTACTTCTGTTCCTGACTGAAATAAGACGGATATTCTGAGAGTGATTCCTCTTGTACAACAGGAGAGAAGTACAAAAAGCCACAGCTTCTGCTAGTACTGAGCCTGGCCATCACTGAATGTATGGTTGATTTGGAAAATGTTAAAAGGGTGCAAATTTCTACTGGGTACTACAGTAGCTTTAATGTATCCATTCTTTCAAGCAGATTGATATTGCAAAATCTTGTTCTTTGTGGGTACAAATTTAGGGTAGCTAGATCAAAGGTCTGATCTAGATTCAGGCCTTTGAATCTTATATTTAGTAGGATGGAACCAAAATCAAAAAAATCTTGAGAATGGAGAAAGCTGACATCTGCAACTATATTCCAACAGCCTAGGCACACCATCAGGATTCAGTTTTCCCTTATTAATATGTAAAGATGTATTAGGTCATTCTCCAAGAGCAGTGCTCAGCAACTGTAGAGATGATACGCTTAAACTGGGTGACACAATTTTTTTTTTCTTCAAATTCAGATTTTTAACAATATCGTTTAGACAAGAGGTATCATAATTTCTATGGTTGCCTGTCTTTCTGTTGTTCCTGTAAGATGCCATGTTAAAGGACCTTATATGGTAGTTGCCTATAGTCATAGGTTTTCTCTAGCCTTTCTAAAATGCTGTTGTATTTCAGAGGGGAACACAGAGAAGGTGTAATGTAATCACACTTTAACTTTTCAAATGGAAAGGTTTGGATTTTTCATTTGTGTG